>JAQZBX010000876.1:0-94024 GCA_029593785.1 Cabassous unicinctus
TATTAGGCCTTTATCAGATAGTTGGTTCCCAAACATTTTTTCCCACTGAGTGGGCTGCCTTTTCACTTTCTTTGAAGTGCAAAAGTTTTTAATTTTGAGGAGGTCCCATTTATCTATTTTTTCTTTCATTGTTCATGCTTTGGGTCTACAGTTTATGAAACCATTTCCTATTACCAGATCTTATAGATAGTTACCTACATTATCTTTTAGGAGCTTTATGATCTTGGCTCTTATATCTAGGTCTTTGATCCATCTTGAGTTAATTTTTGTATAAGGCATGAGATGGTGATCCTCTTTCATTCTTTTGGATATGGATATCAAGTTCTCCAAGTGCCATTTGTTGACGAGACTATTCTGTTCCAGGTGAGCGGGCTTGGTGGCCTTGTCAAATATCATATGGCCAAATATGTGTGGGTCTATACCTGAACTCTCAACTCAGTTCCATTGGTCAATATTTCTATCCTTATGCCAATACCATGCAGTTTTGACCATTGTAGCTTTGTAGTATGCTTTAGACTTAGGTAGCATGTTTCCTCCTATTTCATTTTTCATTTTCAAGATGTTTTTGGCTATTTGGAGCCACTTACCCTTCCAAAAAATGTATAATTGGCTTTTCCAGTTCAGTAAAAAATGTTGTTGGAACTTTTATTGGGATTACATTGAATCTGTAAATAAATTTGCATAGGATAGATAACTTAATGATTTTTAATCTTCCAATCCATGAATATGGAATATTCCTTCATTTATTTAGGTCTTCTTAGATTTCCTTTCACAATGTTGTATAGTATTCTGTGTATAATTCATTTACATTCTAAGTAAAGTTTATTCTTAGATATTTGATTCTTTTTGTTGCTATTGTAAACGGATTTTTTTCTTGACTTCCCCCTTAGATTCCTCATTATTGGTGTACAGAAATGCTACTGATTGTTACATGTTGATCTTATATCCTGCCTCTTTACTGAACTCTTTTATCTGCTTTGCTGTAAATTTTTGCTGTAAATGTAGATTTTTCAGGGCTTTCTATGTATAAGATCATGTCATCTATTTCATGAAAATAGTGGAAGTTTTACTTCCTCCTTTCCAATTTGGATTCTTTTTATTTCTTTTTCTTACCTAAGTGATTGAGCAAGTAATTCTAATACAATGTTAAATAAAACTAGTGACTGTGGCATCCTTGTCTTGTTCCAGATCTTAGAAGGAAAGTTTTTAGCCTTTTACCCTTGAGTATGATGTTAGCTGTGGGTTTTTCATATATGCCATTCATCATGTTGTTGAACTTTACTTCTATTCCTATTTTTAAAGTGCTTTCCTATTTTTGAAGTGTTTTCATCAAGAAAGTATGCTGTATTTTGTCAAACGCTTTCTCTGCCTCGAGAGATGATCTGTGATTTTTTTCTATCAATCTCTTAATGTGGTGCATTACATTGATTTTCTGATGTTGAAACATCATTGCATACCTGGGATAAAACCCACTTGATCATAGTGTATAATTTGATTGACGTTTTGTTCAATATGAATTGTAAATATTTGGTTGAGGATTTTTGCATCTGAGTTCATTGGAGAGATTGGTCTCTAGTTTTCTTGTAGCGGCTTTTTGTGGCTTTGTTATTAGGGTGATGCTGACATCAGAGAATGAGTTAGATAATGTTCCCTCCTCTTCAATTTTTTTTTCAACAGGATTGGTATTAGTTCCTTCTGGAATGATTGGTAGAATTCACCTGTATAGCCATCTGGTCTCAGGCTTTTATTAGTGGGAGGTTTTTGATGACTAGTTCAATCTCACTTCTTGTGATTTGTCTGTTGAGGTCTTCTACTTCTTCTTTCGTCAATGTAGGTTGCTTGTATGTTTCTAGACATTTATCCATTTCATCTAAATTGCCCATTTTGTTAGCATACAATTTTTCAAAGTATCATCTTGTGATACTCTATTTCTGTGCGGTCAAAGGTAATATCCCTCCTCTCATTTCTGATTTTATTTATTTGCATCTTCTCTCTTTTTTCTTTTGTTTGTCTAGCTAAAGGTTTGTCAATTTTATTAATCTTCTCAAAGAACCAGGTTTTGGTTTTGGTAATTCTTTCTAGTGATTTTTTAAAATTCTCAATTTCATTTAATTGTGCTCAAATATTTGTTATTTCCTTCCTTCTGCTTGTTTTGGGATTCATTTATTGTTTTCTAGTTCCTCCAGGAGTACAGTTAGATCTTTTATTTTCATTTTTTCTTCTTTTTTAATGTAGGCACTTAGGGCTATAAATTTCCCTCTCAGCACTGATTTAGCTGCATCCCATAAGTTTTTATATGTTTTGGTCTCATTTTCATTTTCTTCGAGATAGTTTCTGATTTCTCTGGCAATTTCCTCCTTGACCCACTGATTGCTTAAGAACATGCTATTTAACTTCCATATATTTTTGTCTAATCCAATTCTCTGTCCTTTTTTGATTTCTAGCTTCATTCCATTTTTGTCAGAGAAATTGCTTTGTATAATTTCAGTCTTTTTAAATTTGTTGAGACCACATGATAGTGTGTGGTCTGTTGTGGAGAATGATCCATGAGCACTCAAGAAGAATGTATACCCTGCTTCTTTGTGTGTATTGTTTTGTAAAAGCCCATTAGGTCTAGTTCCTCTAACATATTATGCTAGGTGTCTGTTTATTTATCAAGCCTCTGTCAAGATGTTCTAATGATGATAATGGTATATTGAAGTTTCCAACTGTGACTGTAGAAGCATCTATTTCTCCCCTTATTTTTGTCAGTATTTTCTTCAAGGATTTTGGGGTTGTCTGGTTCAGTTCATAAATATTTATGATTGTTCTATGTTCTTGGTCAAGTACCCTTTAAAAAAAAAATACTTCTTTTTCTCTTACAGCCATTTTGCGTTTAAAGTCTATTGTGTCTGTTCTCTTTGTTCTCTTGGTTTTCTGTCAAAAAATATTGTCATAGTTACATTTATGCTAATTCAGGTATGCATTCTCCAAAGAGTTTTCGATATAAGTAGTTCTAATATAGCAGAACCAGTGCTAACAAGGGTACTAAATTCTTTAGGAAACTATGGATGAAGTATTTGACTGAAGTTGAATATAGAAACCTAAAGACCTTTGACTGCAAAAAGTTGATCTTAATTTCTTCACTTTGTGTTTTTTAAATTTCTTTACTTCATCTGTAAAGTGGTTTCTTGTGCAGGACCATTACCTGCATTAATTATCTATTCTTCCTCTAGATTGAACTTGTACCTTCTTTTAATGAAAGTCAATTTCCCATGCTCACACTTTCTCTTTTCTCTGCCCATGCCCAATAGCTTCATCATATAAAAAATCATGACCTTTGATCACAGTCTTTGGAAGGAACTTATTTAAACAAAAGTTTGTTAGACTTATTTTCTTTACAGAAGAAGATGAGGAAAAAATGTAACCACACCTGTAGCTCTGTTATTACTTAGGTATGCCAAATACAGGTAGCCTTGTAGTTTTATTTTTAAAAAATATATTTGAAGAATATATTTATCTGCTTTCCAATATACAGAGGGACAGACATAGGATAAACATTTGCATTACCATAAGGAGAATTTGGGAGGGAAACTTGAATCACTGTTCCCCAATAATTTTGAAAACCTGCAGGGCATGTTCCATTAGTTTACAAAGTTTGAGAGTCATTCTTTTTTTTTTTTTTTTAGAGAGTCATTCTTAAGATGATGGTTTAATATTAATATTTAATATTTCCACACACAAACATATATTTATTATATTGTATTATATTGGTTCTATGGGGAACCCTGATTAATATGACTTTAATGTAATCTTACCCTGTATAATTGTATGAAAAGAATTAAAGATCCATGTAAATATATTTATTTAAAGTGAAGCATGGGAAGACACACACATACCAATTACATTGGTTAGCTTAGGGGACTTGATAAATATTTTCTTTATCCAAATTTGTTTTAAAATTTTTAATTAAAATTTGTACTATATAAAGTAAAGTTAGAGGACATATGGAACTCCTGAAGAAGTAAGAATGAGATAATAACATCATCTGTGCTACTCCTATACTTGCATGACATATTGCAGTTTAAATTGTGTTATATGTATATATTTATGTATAATTGTTTATATATATTTATGTATAATTGTTTATTACATACATTCTTTAATTTTAATTGAGAATTTAAAACTCCATAAGATAGGTATTATAGGAATTATTTCACTTTGAAAGTAAAAATGTGAACTCAAAGAGGCAAAGTGATTTATTTTGCTGTATTCCATAGGTTTTGATATATTGTGTTCTCATTTTTATTCATCTCAAGATATGAATAGATATGCTATTTCTTCATTGACCCACTGATTGTTTCAGAGCATGTTGTTTATCCTCCATATATTTGTGAATTTTCCTTTTGCCACCTGTTGTTGATTTTCAGCTTCATTCCATTTTGATCAGAGATAGTGTTTTGTGTACTTTCAATCTTTTTAAAAATTTTGAGACTTTTTTTTGATGACCCAACACATGTTCTATCCTAGAGAAAGAACCATGAGCACTTGAGAAGAATGTATATCCTGCTGTTTTGTGGTGCAATGTTCTAAATATGTCTGTGAGGTCTAATTCATTTTTCATGTTATTCAAGTTCTCTGTTTCCTTATTGATTCTTTGTCCAGTTGTTCTATTCAAAGATGAGAGTGTTGTACTGAAGTCTTCAACCATTATTGTAGAGACATCTATTTCTCTCCTCAGTTTTGTAAGTGTGTGTCACATATATTTTGGGGTATATGTGATGGTATATGTGATGTATTTTGTTAGGTGCATAAATATTTATTATTGTTATTTCTTCTTTTGCAATTATCAAAAATGCTGGAATGGTTTTACAAATGGGGAAAGGGTAATTTTTGGAGGCATTGTGAGATGTTTAATGGAAAAAGCCTAGATTGCTTTGAAGAGACTGTTGGTAGGAATATGGAGCCTCAAGTTATTTCTGATAAAGCCTTAGAAGGAAATGATGAAACTATTATTGGAAATTGGAGGAAAGATGATCCATGTTTTAAAGTTGCAGAGAACTTAGCAAGATTGACTCCTGATGTTATAATGAAGGCAGAATTTGAAAGTTTTGAGCTTGGAAATTTAACCAAGGAAATTTCTAAACTAAGTGTGGGAAATGCAGCCTGGCTTCTCCTTGTGTCTTATAGCAAAATGTTAGAGTAAAGAGAGAAGCTGGTAACTGACTTGATGGGCACAAAGAAACCAGAAACTGATTCTGGAAATTCCAAGCCTCTAAAAAATCAAACCCCCAGATGAGAGTGCCCTATTTGAGAAACTAACTAAACTTGAAACTTGTAAGCCAGGATTGAAAATGCAATTATCCAGGAAAGACATGTGGAAAGTGTTACTGTCTGTTGGCTTGGACCCCTGCTTCCTGCATGTTAAACCAACAAGCATTTTGTGAGACCTGTATGAACAAAGCCACTGTCATCCTGGACTAAAAGGGACCTGGAGGGGAGAGATGGAAGGGAAAAAGGCTTTAAGAGGAAAACCATAGACGTTACGGTCTGGAATTAAGACATCTTCTTGGACCAAGAGAGGAACCTCACCCATGTGTACAGAGAGGGTGAGTTTGCCCTGGCATTTGAAGAGGGTAGATATTCCAGCTTGCTGTTCAGGGAAAGTTTTACCACTTCACACTAAGAGAGGGTAGAGCACCTTCCCCATGGGTTGGGAAGAGTGAGGTTGACACCCCATTGCTCTGAAAGGGGTGAGCCTGTCCCCCATAGATTAGGGAATGCCAGGTCACCAACTCACTGTTCTGAGAGGGCTGGGCCTGTGCACCAGAAATTAGGGAGAATGTTGCTGTCACCTCACTGTACTATGTGAGTTGAAACTGTACCCCAGAGATTGTGGGGAAAGAGTGGCCACCACCCCAATGTTCTTGGAGGGTGAAGTCTGGAGCTTGGTCACCACACAGATGCTTGATGAGGGTGGAACCAAGAAAA
This sequence comes from Cabassous unicinctus, assembly GCA_029593785.1. NCBI lineage: Eukaryota > Metazoa > Chordata > Mammalia > Cingulata > Chlamyphoridae > Cabassous > Cabassous unicinctus. The sequence goes on from JAQZBX010000876.1 coordinate 5,971, forward strand.
TGGTTGCTGGACAAGCCTGTGAAAAGGGTGGGCCCCCATGAGGCCCTGAGAAGAAACTGTTATCTTAAGAATGACTCTCAGACTTTGAAATCTAATGGAACATGCTTTGCAGGTTTCCAGAATTATTGGGGACCAGTGACTCATGTTTCCCTCCCAAATTCTCCTTATGGTAATAAAGGATATTGATGTTTGCAAACTGGTCTGTTCCTCTGGGCATGATACCCTTTGATTGTATTAAATTCGACAGTTTTATGTTTACTTAATTAAATCAATATTAGGGCTTTGATTCAACTACATCAGTAGGGCATGACTCAGGGTTGAGTCCCCGTACCCTTGGTGGGCTGATAGAAACAGACACACACAGAGGAAGATATGGAAGAGGGGAGAATTTGGTCATTTCAGTCCTGCCATGTGACAAAAAGGAGAAGGCTCAAACAGCTAAAGTCCTGGGAAGAAAGATGATCCCTATGCTAGCCTATAGCTGAGATCAGAAGAAGCTGGGCCCATGGAGCCTTAAGACGAAGAAGGAAGGAGAGACCAGGCAGAGGTTGCCCACCATCTTGCTTCATCATGTGGCAACATACTTTGGTGAGGAAGTACCCTTGAGTTGGACTCTTTAGGGTCTTGTAACTGTAAACTTTTACCGCAAATAAATACCCTTTATAAAATCCAACAGATTCCTGGTACTTTGCATCAGCACCCCTTTGGCTGACTAATACAACTTCCAATCTATGAATGCAGAATATCTTTCCATTTATGTTCTTTCAGCATTATTTTATAGTTTTTAGTATATAAGTGTATTAGTCAGACATGACTAAGTGTAATAAGTGTATTAGTTCTTGCCATGCCTTTTATATTTGATTCCCCCACCCACAAAGGGGTGGGGCTCAATGCCCTACTTGCATGGCCCAATCAAAGCCCCAATTATAACTTAATCATGCCAGATGAACAGATCAGTTTACAAGCATAATCCAATATCTATTTTTGGAATTCATAATTACATCAAACTGCCCAACGGCTACTGTAAGTCACTGCCTTGGTTAAATTTATTCTTAGGTGCTTTATTCTTTTAGATATTGTACTAATCAAGGCTCTATAGAGAAGTAAAAGTGGATTTATATACAGGATATAAATGCAAATATTAAGAGATTTATTATAGCAATTGGCTTAAATGACAATAGAGTTGAGCAAATCTGAATTCTGTAGGGCAGACTTCAAACCGAAAATTCTTTTGAAAGTTTCAATGAATTTCCCAGAAGAAATTGACTGACTGAAGCAGCTATAGAAATTCTTCTTTCTGACTGCTGAACTCATCAGTTCTCCTTGTAAGGCCTTCAACTCATTGGTTGAGATTTGTCCTTTGGTGACTGTAGATATAATCAACCATAAGTTCAATCAACTAACTAATAATTTAAATCCTTCAAATATGTTCACAGTAACAATCAGGTCAGAGCTTGTTCAACCAGATAACTGTACACCATAACCTAGCCAAGTTGACACGTGAACTTAGCCATCACAGTCCACCCCTTGTTAAGTTTGCACCCATACAAATCTCCTTAAAACATACTTAATCTCTAAATAAAAACAGCAATAGTCATACTTTGCCTAACATAATCCCAGTGTCTTGCATACAACCAGAAAAACACTAAATTTCCTCCAGAATGCATGTCCTTGTTAATATTCATTCTTAAATTTGATATCCTATAACTTAAATACTATGACATAAAGTTAAAACAACTTATGTTCTATCATAAGGGGATTAAAGGGATAAGATAGGGAAGAAAACAAAGATATTTGTTTTATGTATATATACAAACATCCATTTCTTTTCTTTATTTTGTATTCAACATATATAGGAACAACCAGCCAATATCATTTTACTTTTTAACTCCATGAAACTCTGCTAATGTATCAAATATGCTGTGATCCAGAGACTTTTCTCTTATAATCACTTGAACAGCAGTATACAATGGTGATATTTTGCCTATCTCTATTGGCAGTTCACACTATGGACTATCAGTGCCATATTTATCATTGGATATAGAGTTATTAGCCAATTTTAACCTAATCAGATTAGAGAACCAATTCCAAAAACCATATATCCAACTGAGAAATCTCATCTTTAAGATTGTTTCTCAAGAACCACTCCTAGTAACAAAATCTTTATTAATCAGGGTTCTCCAGAGAAATAGCACTGAAAAGGATATGACTATTTGTAAATATTAAAAGAAATATTATAAAAATAAGTTCATGTAACCATGGGGACTGGCAAATCTGAATTTTATAGTCCAGGGTGTAAGCTTGGAACTCTGATGAAGAATTTCCCAGGAGAAGTTGTCTGGCTGAAGCAGAGATAGAATTCTACTTTCTGACTGCTGAAATCATCAGTTCTCCCTTTAAGGCCTTCATTTGATTGGATAAGACTTCTCTCATTGCTGAAGGCAATGTCTTTTGTTGATTGTAGATATACTCTCCCATAGATGCAATCAACTAACTACTGATTTAAATTCATGAAATACCCTCTCAGTAACAGTCTGACCAGTGCTTGTTTGACCAAACAACTGGACACCATAACCTAGCCAAGTTGATGCTTGAACTCAACCATCACAGATACTATTTTAAATGTAATTGTTTTTTGAATTCCTTTTCAAATTGTTTATTGCTGGTGTATAGAAATACCATTTTTGCTTACTTTCAGGGACTCTGAAGGGCCTTCTGAGGCTTCAGAAGGAGCAGAACAGAATTCATTACTATGATTTCCAGATTGTACAGGGGAAAATACAAATAAATGACTAATTTTCTGTGTAGCTGTATGATAGCATGTGTTTTAGTTTGCCACAGGGCTGCCAACGCAAAGTATGAGAAATGGGTTGGATTTGATAATGGGAAAATTATTTGGATAAAAGCTTATGGTTCTGAGGCTGTGAAATAGCTAAGTCAAGCCACCATCAGAGACACTTTCTCACGAAACTCAGCTACTGTTAATTCTGTTGTTCAGCCACATGGCAACAAGATGGCTGCTGATCTCTGCTGAGGTCTCTATCTTCCCCTCCAGAATCTATGGTCTCCTGGAGCTCATCTGTGGGTAATCAGGCATAGAGATTTTCTCTTTCCAGGCCTCCTCTAACATGGATAATGTTCTGCAAATGCTCAATAATTAAAAGAGCAACTCCTTTAAAAATATAAATCGACTGTGGTAGGGACAGAAGAATTCCAGGAAAGAAACCAGGAAAATTGCTACCATGTCAGAACTCTCATCAGACTTACTACCAGGGGCAAGATATAGCTGCTTTCTTTATCATCTCCTCCATAAAGTATATTAGGGATAAAAGGAATTCACCAGATTACCCCTTACAGCTCTCTAACTTTTGCCCAGGATTTCTAGTTTAAAAAATGTCCTAAGTGCCTACTTTGTGCCAGTCATGCTGAGAATCAAGTACAGAACATGATAGGCTCATGGAGCTTTCAGTTTAGTGGTGAAGGCAGGTGATTAAATGTCATAATAATATCTTGCAATGAATTAACAAATGTGAGGGGGTAAGTGAAGGGTGATCAGAGCATATAGCATGACCACTAACTGAGGCTTCTCTGGCTTGGAGGTGGTATTGGTCAGGGAAATCTTTCCTGGGCTGAAGTTTGTGCTAGAAAAGGGGACTGATCCTCAAGGAAGTAATGCTATGTATCAAAAATTTTCCAAATAGGATTATTTTATTTTACAAATATTTCCTGACTGGTGTCTTCCTCCAATTTAATCTGTATTTTATCATGTGTCATTCTTCCCTGCTTCTCAAATTTCCGCATTTCCTTATTGCATAATAAACTCCTGAATTTAGCATTCCAGGTTCTTCACAATCTGATACTAAGTCATAAATATTAAAATTCAATCAAAATAAAACACCCTCTAGACATGACAATATTTGAGATTTCTTGTATGTGAATTTTGATCTGTGAATTTTGGTCTTTGCATACCTTTGCCTTTAAAAATAATTGAAAACATAACTAAAACCCTTTCTTTTTCTTAAGTCCTTCTCTGATTCTATACCTTGGAAGAAGACTTTTTTCCAGAACCAAAAGATTTATTATCTCCAGTGTTAATTTGACACTTATCTTACCTTACCTTATTCTAAGATTTCCACTAAGAAAATATACAAATGATAGAATTATTTAATCTGAAAAGGAATCATGGATGCTTCAAAAATAAATGAGAATGTCATTTTACATGCCACAATTATATTTTGAGCTCATGAATCTTAATGTAACAAAGCTCAAATATATACTCTACATCTATTTTGCATTGACTGTTGAATAACTCATACTATTTTAATAGTATAGACATTTTATAACAGTTCTTGTTCAGAATTATAAAATTCTTCTTTATGATATTATTTTTTCTGTATATTTATTTTTGTTTCCCAAATAAATTTTAATAAATCTAACTAGGAAAAGACTTTTCTTACTTCCCTTCCCTACTCTCTCCTTGCTTCCTTTCCTCTCTCCCTCCCTCCCTCCTTCCCTCCCTCCCGTCATTCCTTCCTTCCTCCCTCCCACCCTCCCTCCCTTCCTTCCTTTCTTTCTTCTACTATTTTTCAGTGCACACATATGAAAACACACTCCTTTAGGCAGCATTTGGATACAAGAAGGGGCTGTTCAATTAAAGAGTTTAAGGATAAGAATTACCAGGCTATGTCTATGTCATGGAACCGAAGGGAAGGAAATACAGCTAGGTTTCAAGAGGTGCTAGAAGCAGCAACTGGAAAATCTTCGCTTACTAAAAGAGCTTTTTGATCTCTCTCTTTCTCACAGTAAAGTGATATAGTCTCTAATTTATGGCTTTCTTTTTGTGTCTGCCCCATTCTCTTCATTTTCTCTGTAAATCTGCTCTCTCAACTAGCTTGTTAGCACATATGACACAAAAAGGTCAGCCATCCCATTCTTTAAGAATCATGACCTTCAAGATTTAGGGACCACTAACACCTAACTCCCACATTTTGTATCTGAGAGTACAAATTCTAGAAAAAGAGAGAATCTTATTTGTTCAGCTCATGGATCATTTCTCCATTCTTGGTCCAAGTAAGAGAGGGGAAGGAACATGGTTGTACAAACTTAACAATGGAAACCATTTTCTGTGCTTGGAATTACTGTGGTAGGGAGATTATCAGATAAGAAAGTACAGGGATGTCAGGCATCTTAAAATGTTTGTTATATTTGCTATGTACCAAGTACTTTGGTATGACTTATGAATGATAAAGGATTTGTTTTGGAAGATAAAGCTTGAACCAGAATGAAGGAACAAGATTCAACAGAAATAATGAGCATAGAACTTGGTAAATGCATCACAAATCTAAACACACTAAACATGTAATTTGAAGAGAATCAAGATAAATTGAAACATTTATTTTTTATTATTGTATTATTTTAAAAATGATAAATATGTTTTGTTAAGTCTAAAGGTGATTCCTTAAATTATATACTGGACAAATATATATATATATATATTATTTATCTACCACATGCTCTTTTCTGTGCTTGATTTTAAGGAAATGATAGTGAAAGATATTATAGTTGGTGATTTCTTTAAGTAGTCTTCAGATCAGTGGGGGAGACAGATAATTGAAATGAATATTACAGTCCATTATAATAAGGTATAAGAAAGGACAGGTTGATTATGGGAACACATGAGAAATAAGTATCTGCAACTTGGGAGTCTAGGGAAGCTTTCTGGAAGATATTACCTTTAAGTTGAGACTTGAAGGATGAGTAAGAACTAATTAGAAAAAGAGGTGGAGAAAAAGAATTCTAAGTGGAGGAAATTGCATGTATAAAGTCCTGGAAATAAGAGAAACCATGACTTGTTTGGGGAACTTAAAGACGTTCATTATGTCTGTACTGAGTATTACGAAAGAGCAGGAATATGACTGGAGAGGGAAAGAGGAACAGACCAGACAAAGCCATGTAAGATATGTTAAGGAGTTCATATTAAGAGCAATGTAGAGTCCCTAAAGAATTTTAATCAAATTTGCTTTTTATAAGACCACACTGTAGATAAGAAAAGAAATTGCAAAAAAACAAGGCTAAGGAAGCTTCAATAATTCCAGTGCAATATGATTGGGGCTTATCAAAGAAGGTGGCAGTGAGAAAAGAGAAATGTTAATGCATTCAAAAAGCATTATGGAAGTAGAATTATAGAACATGTTAGTTGTAAGGAGTAAAGAAAATAAAATGGTATGACTCTCAGGTTTCTGTCTCAAACTACCACCTGGATGGTGGTGCCACTCACCAATATAGCAAAACAGGTACTATTGCAAGGTTATTAAAAGAGGAAGACAATGATTTCAGTAAAGAATAGGTAAAGTTTGAAGCACAGAAAGACATCCAGGTAGCTATGTCCTTAGTTCTTGGCAAGCCATTACTAGCTACATTTGCTAGCAATTTCTAAGTTTTAGGAAATACTTCAGTTCTTTTAAAAAATACATTAAATACCATTTAACTTTCTAAATTTCAGTTTAACTAATACCATCCCTTGAATGATTTCTCTAAAACACACTTCCGGTTATACTACTGTCTTAGTTTCCTAGCTGCTAAATCAAATGCCGTACAATGGGTTCACTTAACAAGAATTTATTGGCTCGTGATTTTAGAGGCTAGAAGGCTTGCTTCATAGTCCATATCCTCTGACTGGCAATCATTGCTGTTCCTTGGTTTTTCTGTCACATGTCAATGCAAATGGCAGCATTTTTCCCTTTCCCTTTCAGATTCTGTTGACTTCCAGCTTCTGGCAGTTCCGTGTGGCTTCTCTTTCCATGTCCAATTTCCTTAGCTTATAAGAACTTTGACCATATTGGATTGATGCTCACCCTTTTTCAGTTTGGACATCCTTAACTAACAACATCTTCAAAGGTCCTATTTACAAATGGGTTCACACCCATAGGACCAGAGGTTGGGACCTGAACATGTCTTTTGTGGGGGACATGACTGAGTCCCCAATAACCCACTTACCTCTGCAATAATTTTACATTTAATACAGATTATTACCAAATGGAAATTGTTTATTCTGCTACTACCTTATGCACAGGGGATTCCCAAATTTTTAATCATTCATAGTTTCATTTAATAAGCTTTTATTTATTGAATTCCTGCAATGTGTTACATCACTACAAAAGTGAATAGGAGTAGGTCATGATCTTCTCTATCACATTTAATTCTCTATAAGTAAATTGAACTTTAAATAGCAAGAGTTGAAGTAGGAATAATCAAACGAAAGACTGCACCATGTTTTTTGACTTTGAAAAGAACGAAGATTCAATAGAGCCTGAGAAGCCCAGAAGAGTGAGAGAATTCGTAAGGGAATAAAGATTGACCATAAAGTATTGAGAAGAAGCATATCTAGTGATGAAAAGGTCATTTATTACGTTTATGAGGGCAATTGTAGGAGATCACAGATCACCTGAGTCAATCGCGAGAATATCACAGAGAGAAATGGAAAGAGCCACCATCGTCTACATTCAATTAGCTCTTATATAAATGGATGAGGTTGATAGATAAAAGCTGGAACCAAAAGTGTGATTTATATGTATGTATACGCATGTGTGCATTCATATGTATGTGTGTATATATTTGTAAATATGTATGAAGAATTCAGAAAACTTGGGTCTCTAGAGAGAATATTGTGGCAAGAGTAATCCATTTTCAAAAGGTATTTAATCATATGTACTAATACACAAAAAAGTTGGCCACTTATGATGAAACCATGGATAATGTGAAATAAACTACTGCATGGCTAACTAAACCAGAGGAGGAGAAAGATTGAGAGAATGGATCATTGCTGATGTTCTATATTTGTTGTGAAGAAGCTTTGCAAAGAAATGAGGGATTGAACTTTTGAATTGAGACTTAAAACTGCCCAACTTTTGGGAAAATTTGAGTAGGAATGCATTTTAAAATATAAAAATTAGTTATGATCAAAAGAGGTAACATTCCTTTGGGCCACAGAAATATAGATATTTATTTATATTTATCAGCTTATTTGTTATATATTTTATTTATTATATATTCATAGTTGTCGAAAACAATTACATTGTAGAATATATTATAATTAATCAAGTGATTTTTTTCCCATGTGGAAATTCTCCTAATCTTCATAACAACTTTGTAAATTGTAAGAAAATTACCATTTTCTAGATTAAAAATTAAATTCAGAGATATTAAATGATGACTACATAGTAGTGGTTTGATGGACCCATTTGTGACAGATCAATGTTTCTGTGAGAACAACCAGAAAAGCCAGACTGTATTTGAGAACTGTCCAGAAGTGAAGAGCCCAGAAAGAAGAGAAATTCAGGAAGTAGGGTGCTACTTTCCCTTCTTCTGGTTATTTGCTAATTATTGGAATCTGGCAAAAGACAGAAATTACAAGAAGAAAATACAACTGAATTTTTAACAATCTCATATACCTGGAAAGATTAAAAAAAAAAAAAAATGGAGTCTGAGTCTGGGCTGACAAAGTAATCAAGAATAGAGAGATCAAGTTCCTGGATAAATGAAAGATACAACAAAGAAGTCCAGTGCATAGCAGTCTTCTATGTTCCACAAGGTAAGAGGTAAGAAGAAAGCCTCTAAAAATCAGGGAGGGGTTGTTGGCAATTTCAAAGTGCCAGGGAAACAAAAAAAATGTAAATCAGGAATTGCTAAGGAAGAAGAGCTCTACTAAATGACCCAGTCTTCTGGAACTGAAGGACTGTGTCCTGGTTCCAAGTATTAATTAGAGATAGAGAATCAACCTTACAAAAACTGCAGCCTAACCTTGAGCTAGAATAATCCCTAATTGTTCTCACAAGAGAACAGTTATTTCTTCTTTCCTTTCATTTTCTTTACAGTTTATTTCAAAGCATGGAAATTATTAGTTTTCATGAAATCTAATTCCTTTCTATTCTTTAATGGATCATGTTTTTGCTAGTCTAACCATGAATTCTTTGACTAACACAAGATTACAAAGATTTTTTCCTATGTTTTACACTAGAAGGTTATAGCTTTAGTTTTGTATTTAGATCTATTGTTCATTTTGAGTTAATTTTTGTATATAGTGTGATATAGACTTCCATTTTTTGGCCTATGTATATCTAATTGTCCCAGCACCACTGAATTGCCTTCTGCCTTTGTCAAAAATCAATTGACCATATATGTGAGGAGGTCTATTTCTAGACTTTCTGTTCTTTTCATTAATTATATTGTAATAACTTGTGTTATTACTATAGATTTATAAGTCTTAAAGTCAGATAGTGTAAATTTTCTTTTTCTTCTTTTTCAAAGTTGTTTGGCTTACTTTGGACTTCATTTTTCTTCTATTTCTAGTTTCTTAGGGAGGCAGCTCAGATCATTATATGAGAACTTTGTAAATATAAGCATTTACTGCTATAAGCACAGATTTAGCAGCATCCCATAATTTTTCACTTGTTGTGTTTTGCTTTTTCAGCTCAAAATATTTTTAATTTCCCTTTTTTTTCTTCTTTGATCCATGGGTTACTTGGAAGTGTTTAATTTTCAAATATTTAGGACATTTCTACAGATCTTTCTCTTATGGATTTCTAATTAAATTCCATCCATTAATTTCTAATTAATTCCATCTTAGGCAGAACGCATACTTTATATGGCTTGAATGCTTTTAAATTTATTGAGACTTGTTTTATAGCTCAGAATACTGTCTTATGTTGCTAAATGGTCTGTGTGCAGTTAAAAAACGTTGTTTATTTAGTTGTCGTTGTCTGGAGTGTTCTATACTTGTCGCTTAGATCAAGCTGATTGACAGTGTTGTCTAAGTCTTCTTTTTCATTATAAATATGATGCCAACTTGTTCTATAAGTTTTTGAGAGTATGGTGTTGGAATTTCCCACCTTATTTGTGGACTTGTCTCTTTCTCCTTTCAGTTCTATCCGTTTTTATTTCTTATATTTTGAAGCTCTGTTGTTAGGTGCATAAATATTAAGGATCATTAGTCCTGCGATAATTCGACCCCTTTGTTATGAAATGGCTCTCTTAATCTCTGCTAATATTCTTTTCTCTGTAATCAAATTTGTCTGATATTATTATAGACATTCCATATTTATTTTGATAGTGTTAGCATGTTATATACTTTCCCAATCCTTTTTTTCAACCTATTCACTTATATTTAAAATGAATTTCTTTTATATATCTTATTATATATATTTAATATATTATTAGAGAGGTTGTGAACTGACAAAACAATCATACATAGTGTAACATCCCTCCACCAACACCTTACGTTGTTGTGGAACATTTGTTACAGATTGTGAGAAAACATTATCAAACTTTTACCACTAACTATAAAGTACATTTCTTTTTATTTCTCTTTTTCTGTATTGTTTTATTGAGATATAACCTGCATACCATAAAATGCATCCTTTGAAAATATACAATTTAATGTCTTTAAGTTTATTCACAGAGTTCTGCATCCATCACCATAATCAATTTAGAAACATTTTCATTAACCCCCTCAAAAAAACTCTACTCCTCTTATCCATCATTCCACAGCCCATCATTTCCTGCAGCCCTAAGAAACAACTAATCTACTTTCTGTATCTATAAATTTGCTTGTTCCTCAACACTTCATTTAAATATTATTATACTACACGTGGTCCTTTGTGACTGGCTTCTTTAACTTAATATAGTTTTTTTCACCGTTCATCCACATTGTAGCATGTCTCTTTTACTTATATCTTTTTATAGTGAATAATGTTCCATTGCCTGAACATGCCACATTTTATTTATACATTCATTAGTTGATGGACAGTAGAGTTGTTTCCACTTTTTGGCTTATGAAAAAACTGCTAATAATTTTTTCTGTATATTTTTATGTGGATACATGTATTGATTTCTCTTTGGAATATACCTAGTAATGGAATTCCTGGCTTGAGAAATTGTCAGACTGTTTTCCAATATGGCCACACTATTTTACATTTTTACCAGTGTATGAGAAATTTAATCTCTCCACATCCTAACCGATACTTATTATCTCCCTTTTTGATTATAGCCATCCTAGTGTATATGAAGTGATATCTCATTGGGGCTTTGATTTATATTTCCTTTATGGCTAATGATGTCAAACATCTTTTCATGTGCTTTATGGTTATTTTTATAACTTCTTTGGAGAAATGTCTAGTTAAATTCTTTGCCCATTTTTTATATAGGGTTGATTGTTTTTTGTTGTTGAATTGTAAGTGTTCTTCATATATTCTCCCATACTGTGGGTTGTCTGTTCTCCCTTCTGTGGGTTGTGTGTTTACTTTCTTTCTATTTATTCCTTTAAGAGAAGGTGAGTTTTTATAGGACAATTAAGCATAAAATATAGAATTTCCATATACCACACTATTTTTAACACCTTGCATTGATTTGGAACATTGGTTACAATTGATATCACCTTTTTATAACTATACTCTTAACTATATCGTCCATGGTTTAACTTAGGGTTTACTGTTTGTGTAGTGTAGTTACACGGATTTTTTTTTATTTGGTTAGACTGTTTACTTTCTTGATGGTGTCCTTTAATTTGCAAAATTTTAAAATTTTGAGGATGTCCAATTTATCTGTTTGCTTTTGTTGCTTGTGATTTTGATGGCATAGCTAAGAACCATTGTATGCAAGTCCCTAGGATTTATGCCTATATTTTTTTCTAAGAGTTTTATTGTTTTATAGTTTTAGCTCTTACATTTATGTCTTTGACACCAGTTGAGTTAAATTTTATATATACTGTAAGGTTAGGGTCCAACTTCATTCTTTTGCACGTGAATACAGCGTTGATCCATTACCATTTGTGAAAGGGCTTGTTTAAAATAAATTGACCCTAAATGTGATGGTGTATTACCATTGATTATTACTGCATTCTTATGCCCATACAACAATGTCTTGATTTTTGCAGCTTTGTAGTAAGTTTTGAAATTGGAAGATGTTAGTCCTCTGATATTTTTCAAGAATATTTTAGTTGCCTGTGGCTCTTGAACATTTCATATGAATTTTAGGCTCATTTTGTCAATTTCTGCAAAGAAATCAGTTGTGGTTGCATTGATTCCACAGAACAAGTTAGGGAGTGCTGCCATCTTAAAAACATTAAGTAATATGAGGCTTAAGCTTATGTGCTTTCTTGGCCAGATAATGGTGCCAATCCATAAGCATGATGTCTTTCTATTTACTTAGGTCTCCTTCAATGTCTTTCAACATTATATTGTAGTTTTCAGAGTATATGTTTTGCAACTAAAAATTCTTGAGTATTTTATTCTTTTTGATGCTATTGGAAATGCAACTATTTTCATAATTTCAATTTCAGTTTCCTAATTGCTATTGTATAGAATAAATTTATTTGTATATATTGAGCTTGTGTTCTGAAATCTTGTTGTACTTGTTTCTATAAATTTTAATAGTATTTAGTAGATTCCTTAGTGTTTTCTATATACAGCATAATGTCATCTGCAAAGAGAGATAGCTTTACCTCTCCCTCTCCAATCTGCATGTCTTTATTTGTTTTTCTTGCCTATTTCCTGGGCTGCAATGTTGGATAGATGTGGCTAGAGCAAACGTTCTTGTCTCATAGTGCATCTACTCCATATTTCTTCTGGTTGCTGTGTGAATGACGTATCTTTTCCCTCCTTTTACTTTCAACCTGCTGTTATATAAAGTATTTTGCTTATAGATAGCATGTAGTTGGATCATCCAGTATGACAATCTCTGCCTCTTGGTTGAATTTTTAACCCTTTAAAATTCAATGCTATTATATAGTAATATTATTATTGATATAGTTCGTGTTTTTGTTTGCTAAGGCTGCAGATGCAAAATACCAAAAATGAGTTGGCTTTTATAAAGGGAATTTATTAGGGTAAAAGCTTACAGTTTTGAATCTGTGAAAATGTCCAAATCAAGATATCATCAGAGATGCTTTCTCACCAAAGTTGCTGGATCCCATACCCTTGCCACGTGGCAAGGCAAAATGGTGACTCTTTGTCTGGGTCTCTGCCTTTGCCTCCATACTGCTTTCTCCCAGAGCTCAACTGTGAGTGATCAAACACATGGCAGGGCTCGTCTTTTCAGCCTTAAGCTGCTCCAAGGACCTATCCTCTCAGGACCCTCTTTCCATGTTCCTGTGTTCTGCTGATTCCACTCACCAGCCTCCAGGTCCTCTCCCAGCCTCTCAAGCCTTCTTTGTCTTCATGCAACTACAGGTGATCCTCTGTCTCACATGTTAGGGTCAAAATGGCAACTTCCTTTCTCTGTGTTTCTTTCAGTTCTTAGTTTCTATACGACCCTGCAAGAAGGTGGAGACCCAACCTGGGTTATGCCTTACTGACGTAGTCCAATCAAAGGCCCTAAAGTGATCTAATCAAAAGCGATCTGATCAAAAGTTCTTAACTGAAGCTAATGCAAACCACAGGCATAGATTAGTTCAAGAACATGATCTTTTCTGGGAGTCATAAAACTTCAGACTGTCACAGTTGGATTTACATTTGACATTTTTGTTTTCTATTTGTCTCATGTATTTATTCCTCTAATCTTGTTCTTTTTGTTTTATTTTGCATTAGTGAATATTTTTTTATTGTAACATTTTAATTCTTTTAGTTTTTCACTATATTTTAAGTTATTTTATTATGTCTTGCTTTCAGGCTTATCATATCTGTCTTAAGTAATCAGAATCCATATAGATTTATACTTCTTTAATTCTAGTGAGATAAAGAAACATTACTCCTTTGAAGCTCTTTCCTCCTATCTGTGCTATTATTGTTACACATATTCAGCTATATGTGTTACAAACCCAACAATACTTTGTTATAATTATTCTTTTATGCCTATTAAAGAGTTTGATAAAATAAAGAAGAACAACTATATATTTAGGGTTTGTTATATTTACTTGTTTATTTACTATATCAGGTTCCCTTCATTTGTTCTTTGAATTGAGTTAAAATCTGGTGTAATTTTCTTACTCCAATAAAACTTTGTTTTCACCCACCTCTTTTGTGTTGCTATTGTCCGTCACATTACATTTCTGTATGTTATATGCCCATGAATACAGTTTTTTGTGTGTATTTATATAATTTAAAAAATATCAGTTATGAGAAGATAGAAGAAATATGAATTTGTATTGCCTTTTGTAATTACTTGCACTCTCTGATGTGCGTGTGTGTGTATTTGAATCTCCAAATTGTTTTACTTGCTTTCAGGCTGAAGTACTTCCTTTAGTATTTAACATAATGTGGTTCTGCTAGTAATGAATTATCTTCATTTTTATTTGTTGGAGATATCACTTTTTCACCCATGATTTTGTATGATAATCAGTTTTGCTGGATATAACAGTCTTGATTGACAGTTTTTTTCTTTCAGCACTTGAATATATCCTCTCACTGAATTCTGGCCTCCATGTTTTCTGATGAGAAGTCAACTGTTAATCTTATTGGGGTTCCTTTGTGTGTTGTATTAGACTGCCAGGCTGCTATGAAATATACCACAAAACAGGTTGGCTTAAATAACAGGAATTTGTTGGCTCACAGTTTTGAGGTTATGCGAAGTCTGAAATTGAGGTGTCAGCAAGGTGATCTTTTCTCCCAAGGTCTATAACATTCTGATGCTGACTACTGGTGATTTTGTGTTCCTTGAATTGTGTGCCTTGATGGCTTCTCTCTTTTCTTTCAGGTTCCATTGATTTTGGCTTCTGGTTCCTCCCTGTGACTTTCTCTATGTCTGAATTTCTTCTGCCTATAAAGTCCTCCAATTATCCGTATTAAGTCTCAACCTTATTCAGTTGGGCCATACCTTAACTAAAAACAACATCTTCAAGAAATCCTATCTAAAATGGGTTCACACCCACAGGAATGTAGATTAAGAACATGTCTAAATTGGGGTATATAATTCAATCTACCATATATGTAATAAATTATTTTTCTCCTGTTTGCTTTCCAGATTTTCTCCTTGGAGTTTGTTGAACTTCTGTAATATGTATATTAATTTTTAAAACTAGTTTGGGAAGTTTTCAGCCATGACTTCTTCAAACATTTTTCTGTTGCTTTCTTCTTCTTCTCTCCTTACCATGTTCCATTAGGCATATTTGGTGCATTTAAAGGTATTCCACATTTCTCTGAGGCTCTATTCATTTTCCATCATTATATTTTCCTCTGTTCTTCATATTGAAAAGTATCTATCAGTATATCTTCAAGTTTCCTGATTCTTTCTTCTGCCAGTTCAACTCTACTGTTCAGAACCCTTTAATGAATTTTTCATTTTGTTTATTGTACTTTTCAATTCTTGAATTTCCATTTTTCAAATATATATAATTTCTACTACTTTATCGATACTACCTGTATGATGAGGAATTATCTTTATATTTCCCTTTGCTTCTTTAAGCATGTTTTCCTTTAGTTCTTTGAACATATTTATAACGGCTACTTTGAAGTTTTTACTCTTAAATTTGACTTCTGTTCTCATGCTCAGTTTCTGTTTCCTCATTTACTTTCTGTGTGTAGGTAGAAAACATTTTCCTGTTACTTTTCATGTCTCATAACTTTTTTCTTGAAAGATGGGCATTTTTGGTAATATATTTTAGCAATTCTAAATACTTATTCTCCTCCTCAGTCTCTGGGTCTCAATTTATGTGTGTGTGTGCTCATTTGTTTTATGAGTGGATTACTTTATTTTACTGAAGTCTATTTCCTCTACAGTGTGAAGACTTTGGTGTTGTTCCTCAGAAGGCACAGCCTTGGATATATGTGCAACCATCCTGGGATGACAGTGGTTTTAGCAAGGTTCTGTTTCACTGCCTCTTTCTTTGACTCTATATTAAACTGTCTATCTCATGTGGTGTTTCACTCAGCCCTTAGGTTCCACTAGTTGTGGTGGGCTGGTTTTTTTTATTATTTTCCACAATGCTCAGGGACATAAATGGCTCAGCAGTCTTATACAATTAAATTTTGAAAAGAGTAGATTTTGAGGTCAGACTTTAAGGTTTGTTCTGACCCCGGGACAATTCTTCTTACCTGCCTTTTTCCTTGTTTCTCTCTGATGATCTAGCTGGTTTATGGTTAAGCTTATTGTTCTTAAGAGGAGGTTTGTTTTTTAGCAGTCATCTTAGATTTGAAATTCCCCACACTCTGTTTCAGATAGAGTCGGTTCCTTTGGGTAGCGCTTTGGATCTGTCTTTTGTTATATATTGCTGCTCCCCTGGCATGAGTCACTGAGCAACTACTCTGGGTGCTGGGTCAGTTGGTAGTTTCTGTTTTTCTTGGTTTGACTGTCCTACTGTGGAACCTCTGCTCTACAAAGGAACTGAGTTGACAATAATTGGGAAAACAGTTTTCTTGGCCTGCCATGACTGGGATAGTGTTTCTGCTCTATGGTTGGGAGTTGGATGGAGTAACGGAGCTCCTGGCCACTCATCTGTACTCACAGGAATTTACTGTCTTTGGCTTGCAGTTCTAGGGAATGAGATATGCTGGTGACATGCCTCCACCAATAGGATATGGTAACCTTTGATTGGGAGCTGAGTGTAGAGGGATCCCTAAGTTTTTTTCCAAACCTGGCCATTTTGGAATTTCTGTCAACTTGAGCTGGGGGTGAGTTGTGGAGAAGGAGCAGGGCATGGCTGAAATGCTACTGACTCTGTACCAAGCTTTAGTAATTTTTCCTGAATAAATATTTCTTCATTTGCTATATACCCTTAAGTGAATTTCCAGAGAATTTTAAAAAAGCTTAGGAGGCGGGTGTGGCTCAATCGATAGAGCTCCCATTTACCATATGGGAGGCCCCGGGTTCGCTTCCCGGGGCCTCCTTGTGAGGGCAGGCCGGCCCGCGCGGCACGGTGAGCTGATGCAGCAAGACCTCACAGCAGGAGGCGGGTGTGGCTCAATCGATGGAGCCCCCGTTTACCATGTGGGAGGCCCCGGGTTCACTTCCTGGGGCATCCTTGTGAGGGCAGGCCGGCCCGCGCGGCGTGGTGGGCTGATGAAGCAGGACCTCACAGCAGGGGGCAGATAAGCAGACACAGAGAAGACACACAGCGAATGGACACGGCAAACACAAGCAGCAAGGGGGGGATAAATAAATAAATAAATAAATAAATCTTTAAAAATAAAAAATAAAAAAATAAAAATAAAAAAGCTTAATAGTTTTTGCCAACTTGACTGGGGAGCTCATTTGCAGCATTCTTTGTGTTCTCATTACATAAGGGAAAATCCGTGAAGTGTATTTCTTGTAGACATCATAGAGTAAGGTCTTGCCTTTTTATCCAACCTGCCAGTGACTGAGTTTTAAGTGGACTTTTTATATTATTTATATTTAATGTGAGTAATGATATGATCAGGTTTAAATCTATCATCGTGTACTGGTTTTCTATCTGTCCCATATGTTCTTTGTTCTTTTTTCCATAATTTTCTCTCTTTTACATCAAAAAAAATTTTTTTTTTGAGGTACTGGGGCCAGGGGATTGAACCTGAGACCTTATATGTGGGAAGACAGCTCTCAACCACTGAGCCACATCAGCTTCCCTGAGTTGGTTTTTTCACTTGTTTTGCTTGTTGTTTTGTTTTTATTTTTTCAGGAGGCACCAGGAACTGAACCTGGGACCTCCCATGTAGGAGGCAGGTGCTCAACTGTTTGAGCCACATCTGCTCCCATCAATTATTTTTTATGATTCATTTTTATCTCCTTTTGATTCATTTGAGTGAACCAATATTTTAGTCATTGCTAATACTATTTTAGTAGCTGTTTGTTTCTTTTAATAGTTATTGTATACATCTTCAGCTTATCATAGTTTACCATCAATAATATTTTACTATTTCATGTGTGGAAAATAACCCTAAAACAGTATGCTTCCATTTTGTTCTGACTTTTGTGATATTGCTACACATTTTGCTTCTACATATATTATAACCCCCCAAATACATTGATATTATATTTTACATCAACAGTCAATTGTCTTTGAAAACGGATTTAAATAACAAAAGGAAAATTCCTTATATTTATCTATGTAGTTACTATTATTAGTGACCTTAAGTTTTATGTGTAGATCCAGGTTTCCATCTGGTATTATTTTTCTTCTTTATGAAAGACCTCTTTAACATTTCTTGCAGTGCAGATCTAGTGGCAATGAACTCTTTTCAGATGTTGTAAATCTGAAAAAGTCATTATTTCACCTTCAGGTTTGAAAGATATTTTTACTGTTTAAATATTTTAGGCTGAATGCTACCCTACTCATGTTGCCTTGCTATCTTTTTGCTTGCATTGTTTCTGTTGAGAAATATATTGTCTCCCTTACCTTTGTTCCTCTATATATGATGAATCTTTTTGCTGTGGGTGCTGATATGATTTTCTCTTTATCACTGTTTTAAGCACCTTGATTATGATTTGTCTTGGTGTCATGTCTAATGTGTTTGGAACTTGCTGAACATTTTTTCACACAGATTTCTAATTTTCATCTCTTTTGAAGAAATTTTCAGCCATTACTACTTCATATATCTTTTCATTCCCCATCCCTACATTTTAAGGATCCCAATTAACATGCATATTTAGATGTTTGAAGTGGCAACCTGGAAGCTTACTCTAAGCAGTAAGCTTAAGCAATAGTAGGGCTCATCTCCTTTATTCCACATCTTTTAGGAATCACTGCCTTTTTGCCCTGATTTGCAATGTCTTAAGGGCCATGGCTTCTTGTATTTTATCTATATTTCACTTGTTTCACATAGGAAGGTAAATCTAGTCCCTGTTACACTATCTTTACCAGAAACACATGTCTCTAGAATGTCTCTTCTTAGTTTCAATTGAGAAAAACATTTCAGACATTTTCAAGACCTCTAAAGTGAATTCTCTTCAAGGGCAAATATTGAGACAAAACTATGACTTTGATGTCTGCAGTTTGCATGTAGACCAATTGAAAATTCCTATAATTTTTAAATTCATAAAGACTTCAGGAGAATCTGCACATCACATTACTTAAAAAAGGGGGAAATAGAAAATAAAGGACAAAGAATAAATGACATTCATTTGCATATAGAATCAAGGAAAATATCTGATTAAGAGTAATATCTGAAAAATTTGAAAATGATTTGTTTGGAAAAATCTATATGTACATTAAATAGGAAAGGAGCAAATACATTATTGTATGTCTGTGTAGTGAAGTTCCATAAAAATCCATAAAAATGAGTGGAGAAGCTTTATATCTGTGAACAGATGAAATAATGATAATTTCAAAAATACATATTTTAGTTGGCAAAATGCATGAGGCAAAATCAGGGAGACTTCCTCTAATACAACAAAAGGTAGTGCAGAGAGTGTAGCCATTGGGCAGTTTGATGTAATTATGAATTCCAAAAAATAGATATTGGATTATGCTTGTAAACTGGTCTGCTAATCTGGGCATGATTAAGTTATGATTAGAGTGTTAACTGGGCCACGTCAATAGGGCGTTGAGCCCCACCCCTTGGTGGGTGAGGAATCAAATATAAAAGGCAAGGCAGAGGACAGAAGGAGAAGTTTTGATGTTGGAGTCTTGTGCTGGAGTCCCAGGAAGTAAGAGAGCTTGGTCATGAGGAAGGAGAGAAGGCCCTGGGATAGAGACAAGCCATTCGCCTGATAGTCTACAGCTGACCTTGTGGAGGAAACAGAGGAGCTAAGCCTGGAGAGAAACTTAGCCCTGGGAAGAGAGGAACCCAAGAAGCCTGAACCCTGGCAAATGTTGGCAGCTGTCTTGCTCCAACACGTGGCAATTGGCTTTGGTGAGGGAAGAAACTTATGCTTTGTGGCCTGGTAACTGTGGACTTCTACCCCAAATAAATACTCTTTATAAAAACCAACCCATTTCTGGTACTTCACATTAACACCCCTTTGGCTGACTAATACAGAGAGTATGTAGACTTGGTGGTGGTATTAGATAATTCTCATCTGAGAGTTTTATTTCCTCAAGAGTATGGGAGACAGTTTATCAAATAACGTGAGTTGCAAGGGTAGTGGAAGTATAAGAATAGAGGAGTTGTGAAATGCTAGCCTTGGACAGTGGGAAAGTACATTTTCTATGGAATTGGGGGACTCCAGGTGGCACAGAGTGGCAAATTGCTGTGATTTTCTTCATCCATATTCAGCTTTTCACACAGAGTGGCTAATACTAGGTTTCACTAACCCTGGTGTTCTGCTAGATAAAGGGCACATATGGTGAGAGGTGTGCTATACCCTAGATAAAAATAAAAACTTGTAGGGTCAATTAATTTGAGCTCTCAATGGGATGAAATACTCACTGCAAAGCAGAAGAGTAACATTTCACAAATCAGCTTCCCTGACATGGTAGACTTAAAGTAATAAAGATTGTCTCTGTGAATGTTGAATTTTTCCATAAATGGTGAAGGAGTTAGGGCTATATTTATCATTCTGAAGAGTAGGTGTCTCGGGGTAGGTCTATTCGGATTTGTTCTGTCCTTCTTAGATATTGACATTTATGTCTTTCATAAGAGTTGGGAATTTTTCGCTCATTTTTCCCTCAAATATACTTTCTGCCCCTTTTCCATTCTCTTCTCCTTCTGGGACACCAATAATGCATATGTTTGTGCATTTCACATTATCATTCAATTTCTTGAAACTATGTTCCATTTTTTTCCATTCTCTTCTTTTTTCTGTTCTCCTGTCTTTTCCAGTTCAGATGTCCTGTCTTAGAAATCACTAATTCTGTCTTTGAGCAAATCAAATCTGCCCTTATGTATCTCTAATGTATTTTTATTCTCATCCATCATGTCTTTCATTCTCATAAGGTCTATTACTTTTTTTGCAGCCTTTAAAATTGTTCTTTATGCATACTCAGTGTCTTGTTAATATCCTTTAACTCTTTAGTCATATTTTTTTAAAATTCTTTGAATTGATTTAGAAGAGTTGTGTGATTATCACTGACTAATCGTCTTATATCCTGTATTGCTTCAGGATATTTGGTTTGTTCCTTTGTTTGGGCCATCTCTTGTTTCCTAGTATGGCTTGTAATTTTTTGCTGATGTCTAGGCATCTGAAAATGTTAGTGAATTTACTCTAGTGACCAATTTCTCTTTCTTGACTATTGTTTATTTTTCACAGCTCTTTTCTGATATTTAGTTCAACTTATTCTAAGTCTTTAAAATTACCCAGCTTATGTTATCAAAATCAGGCCAGAGACTCACTAATGGATAGCAGATTTTCTTGGGAGAGTTAGAGTACAGAGAGTACCAAAAGCAGTTTTAGTCCATGCAATTTCAAGAACAGCCAACTGGCGCTCATCAGAACACCTTTCCATGGAGTTGTTTAACTCTCCACTTCCCTATATTTTGGTCTGGCCAGAGCTGAGTTTCAAAGTGGGCTCTACTGGCTGAATTCACTGAAGAAAAGCTCCCCCAACTTCCTCTCCCTTTTCTCTTGTAGCAGCTGCCAGGCAGGAAGATGTCTGTTTTCCTTTCAGTCAGCTGAATGAGCCAGGGGTTTTACCCCAGCTTAATATCTTGGGTGGAGGGGGGAAGCGGAGCCCTTCCCAGCTGCCATGGGGATTTAGTAACTCACCTTTGTTGTTCCAGGCTCTTCCTCTCTCTGTCCTTCACCCTCCTGGGAGTTATGTAGCATTGTCCTGGTCTGCTAACCACCAAAGCAGGTCTTTCAGACAGCTTTTTGCTCTTTCTCCAGTGTTTTTGTGAGAGAGTTGAGTCCTGCCTGCCTAATCTGACACCATCTTCCCACAATCCCCCTTACTCATTTTAAATTAAGTAAACATACACATTTAGGAATTGATTTTCTCAAAATCTATATGAAATGCTTTCTAAATGTGAAAGAAAAATAGATAAAACTGAAGTTTGCTGAACTTTTGTAAGTATATTAATTATTTTCTACTTTCAATTTTAGAGAAAGAACTCTTGTTTTCCTTTGCTTCCAGTTTGTAATTTATCTTGCACTAAAGTGAACCAACAATGAATTCAAATCAGACAATGTTTGTAGAGCACATGGTTGTCTACCAAAACTCCACTAAAATGATAGCACAGGTACTAAAAAAAAATCATAAACCTATAAGGCAAAAGAGAATGGAATGGAGGGAGATAGCAAATAGCAGATGACAGAGATAAACAAACTTATAAAATATAAATGAAATGGACCAGTGGTAACTTATTAAATGGATGAGAAAAATCTGAAATTTTAGTTCACATTTTGTGGTGAGAAACAGTCCAGAAATAATCTGACTTTTCCCAAAGGAGTTCAGCCAATGGCAGCAATTGCATATTGGAATATGGATATGGTGGTGTGAGGGTATGGATGTTAGAACAGGAAGAATGCTAAAAGTTGGTAATACAAAGCAATCCGGACACTAGCTCTCTTCTCCTACCCCATACAAGCAAGAAGATACTCCTTCCTCATCTCCAGCAGAAAAATCTTCAGCAGGGGTCTGGATATTTATTCTTTGGATATTTATTCTTTGGGTTTAGGAAATGCAGGCACAGTTGAGTACAGTGGTACTGTACTCATGGAAGGAGACTGGAAGATTTCTCTAGGGAAATGGAGAAAAATAGGCAAAAGCTATTAAGATATTGATTTCTATTGGGTAAGCCTATTTATTGAAGCTCTTCCCACCTGGATTAAGATTTTGATCTGTTTCATGGTGACTGAGTGTGGAAGGCAAGACCACCAGATATTTCAGAAAACCTTTAAAATGAAAGACAAAAACCAAAACAAGAACTCAGGAGGCTGACATAATTCAGGTGGCTGAAAAAATATAACTAATACCCACAAATATAAAATCCATAGAAAAGAGAAGACAACGTATCATTTATTTAAGTGCAGTATACAATAAATAAGGAAAAATTCAAGAATAAAAAAGAGCTCTTGAAAATTAAAATATCATCACAGAAATTAAGATAAAAGATATAAATATAAGGGTTATTGACTAAATCATTCACAAAAGAAAACAAAGGCCAAAGAGATAGAAAATTGGAGTATATGTACACATACAAGGGCATCTGTTTTACAAAATTGAGGTCATTGCAATTCTGAAAGAATGGCTTTTGTAAATGTTGCTTTTCAATTTGTTATCAGGCTAGAAAAAATGAACCTTAACCATACAGCAAACTATAAACCAAAATTAATTTGCGGTAGATCATGGACCTAAATTTGAGAGATAAAACATAGGTGTTTTGGCAAAGAAAAAAGCTTATGAGAATATATTCATAACATTGGCTAGGCAAAGATTTGTTAAATAGGACACAAAGAAAACACTAACCATTAAAACATTAAAAAAAGAGTAAAATTGAAATTCATTAAAATTATCTTCAATTCATTAGACTACACCATATATAGAGTGAATATACAAGCCACAGAATGGGAAAAGATGTTTGAATACATATATCTGACAAAGGATTTGTATCCAGAAGATGTAAAAGAGACCTACATATACATAAAAATGTTCCCAAAACCATATTCAAAAAGTAGACAAAACACTTGATTGGGCACATCATCTGATAAGGTATACAAATGACTAGTAAACACATGAAAGATTGTTCAATCTTATTAGTCAAACTGTGAGAGGGCAGGGATATTTTATATCTTGATATGGTTTATGGCAATAATTTATATCTTGATTTGGATTATGTCCATGAGTATATACATATGCAAACATTCATAAAAAAAAAAAAAGACTTAGGTTGTGTGAACTTTATTGCATATAAGCTGAATCTCAATAATAACAATAAAAACAAAGTAAAAGGAGAGGAAAAAAGAAGCAAATTTCTAGAGTATCCTTAAAAAAAATCCTGTTACCTCCCACTTTTTAGAAGTTATACATGGATCTGTGACATTCTTTGATTGATAAAGTGTGAGTAGAAGTGATACAAGTTATTTCTGGATGTAAGTTTTTAACAGTCAGTGTTTGATAATATCTTCCCCCTACTGTGATCCTAAAATCCTTCGGAAGGTAGAGGCCTTGTCACCTGGCCTCTGTGGGACAATTACGTGAGGTCAGGGTCTCAGGTGTTACCTGCTGGACCTATAGTGTGAGTGAGAAGTAAACCTCTACTGAATTAAACCACTGATATTTGTACTTGCTTTTACTGTACATTTTGACTGATACTTAGGCCCAACTTTCAGAAGGAGAGAAAAGAGAAAAAGGAGGTGAAAAAATTGTTAAAATAATAAGGCAAAAGCATTTCCCACAATGAGGTGACTTTAATTTCCAGATTGAAAACCCCTTCTTGCTGAGCACAACTAATGAACAAATGAAACAGACCCACAAAATGCATGCTATAGCAACATTTTAGAAAACTGAGGTGGAGAGGCTATCCTAAAAACTCCCCAGAGGCAGCTATGAAAGGACACAAAGAATTAGGAATCAGAACAGAATTGGAGTATTCAGTATTACTCTGGAAGCTAGAAGACAATGATATACTTTCAAAATTCTACAAAAAACACTTGCAATCTGGTTTTAAAACCCAGCCAATCTTTCAATCAATTGTGAGGATATAAATAAAAACATTTTAGAGAAGAAAGACCTCAACAAATGAATCGTTAGTTTCTCCTTTCTCAGAAGGCTTCTTCAATATATGCTGCACTAAAATAAGGAAGTAATTTAGAAAGATGACACAGTGCGGGAAAAGAACTGCTGAAATAAAGACTTAAATTTCCTGGCTCACTGAAAGTAGCTATGGGCCCAGGCCCAGGCCCCCACCAAGTCCTCAGCACGCAACTGCCTGTGTGACCCAAGCCTAAGTTAAAGGTTACCAGCCCTCCCTGGGAGAGGAAAGAATGTCTTAAACCAAATCTCCTCTGAGAGGTAAAACTTCCTTCCTGAGATAACATGACCAAGCACCCTGTTTGTGCACTTCCTGTGACTTTTGCAGAAACTCTGTTCTCATGCTCTATGGAATGCTATCAAGGAATCTTCTCCTGTCTGTAAGCCCCAATAAAGTTGATGTCTGATTCTCTGCCTGGTGCGTTCTTTGGTCTCACAGCCTCACCAACTCGTGCCCTTCAGGAGTTGGGTTGAAACAGTGGTTCTGTTTATGTGATTTAAGTAGAAGTAGAGTGTACAACAGCCAGTAAATGGCTTGAAAGGGAATGGACTTGCTGTTCCTCTTTCTTTTCTATAATGGACACAAAATGGCTGAAGATTCGGCAGCCATCTTATATTGTAAGATGACCTGGGATATGAAAAGCTGGAGTCACAGAGCAACAATATCTAAGGATCCTGGTTTCCTAATAACATGGAGTTGCCATCTACCACTTGACCATTTTAGCCTATGAGAAGCAGATTCTTGTTTTTTTTTTTAATTTCTTTCTGTTTCTCAGAGATGAAGGAAATCCTAACTCAAACAAAGGTGCTTCATGATAGAGATGATACAACATAGGACAGTGACAGAAGAAATCCCCAGGACTAATAATAAAAGGAAATCTTAGGTTTTGGGGGTATGGTGTTCCAAAGGGATATATCTCATTTTCCTTTATAGAAAATTAGTAATTAATATATAAATCCAAAAAATGGAAATTTAGCAAAAAAATATGTTATTTAGAAATATGAGTTAAATACAAGATGAAATATTTAAAAGAGTCAAAATTAGTTACCTCTGGGAGTTGGAAAGCAAGAGTGGGAAAGGGTGAACATGGTTGGTACAGGGAATGATATTTTCCATTATGAGCCTTGGTGAACTATTAGATCAATTACACTTAGTACATGTATTACTCTGATGAGCACTATAAGTTTTAAAAAGAAAATGAATATTTAAATCTGTGATTTGCATTTTCTACTGCATGTGAATCAGAATGGTAAGAAAATTCTACTATTTGTGCTAGTTGACTTACCAGAAGGTGGTTTAAAGAAATGACATTCTTAAATTGAGAGACAAAGGTCAAAGACAAGCAATGCCTTAGCTCTTAAAACGTTTATCACGGAGCACAAATCCTTAACAGCATACAGTGGCAGTCCATGGGGAGTGGGGAGGAGTGCCTTTAGTTTGTATCTGTGACTTATTGCCATGACATGACACTATTACATTTTGGGTTTTAGCATTTTTAAAGAGGAGGTAATAGTTATGAGAGATGAAGAACTCAGAATTAAGTATGGTAGTAATACACAGAAGGGTAATTTAGTTTTGATGTATTGTCCTGAGCCTGTTAACTAATAATACCAAATTTTAAGTAGCATCTCACCAGTATGAAAAAGAGGTAGCATCATTATTAATGTCTAAACTATAGTGTGTTTCATACAGGATTATGGTAAAGGTCAGCCCATGTTTCTCTGAATTAAAAGCTATTCTGAGCTATCGCATTCCTAATCAACTCAGACCTAAAGGTGCATAGCTCAGTTATAATGAGGCACAATGAATTTAAATAAACTGCAAGATAGTGTATAGTGATTTATACGTGCACTGTGGTATCCTTTAAACTCATTAGCTATGAGTGATACTATGTGTTTGCAACTGTTTTTTGCTGTATAACTATTTTTTAATCACAATATTTCTTAGTAAAAGTCCCATATGCTCCCATTTTCTTCCTATATGTGTAAAATAAAAGACAATGGGTGTACCTGGAATGTACCAAAACATGAGTCATAGCAGAAAGAAACTGGCAAATATCCACTCAAATAAATTTCATAAATTAACAATTAGTAACTGTGCTCAAATGTTTATGGTTTCATGGTATAGCATTGCCATAGGAAATGGGAACAAGAATTGAAGGTTATATGCAGGCTTCTGAATTGAACTTCAGACTTAACCTCATGGATGGATTTTTAAAAAACCCATTGGACACTTTTCAGCATTTATTAAGAAACAAAAACAAAATACCACAATTTAACCAGGATCTATTCTACCTAATAATTGTATAGTCTTATTTATAATCTTCCATCCTCTTATGCACAATCCAAATTTTTGTGAAAAACAAATCCCTGTTGCTTGCTCAATGAGCTTTGCAGAGATTATCATTTTTTCTTTCCAATACAAACTCCAGGACTCTAATTTAATTTAGTGAAACCCTTTTATTTTCTTTATTTCTAGATTAAGAGAACATATTATGCATGCATGATCAAACATTAATTAAAGAAGGCTGTCACAGAATTAACAAAATTCTCTTTATGGCCTGCTCAGTTAACATCTACTTTTGTGGTGGTCAAAGGAGACTGATTTTAACATTCTGAGTAACCAGTGCTTCCTAATGCTTAGGAAAACTATCCAGGTATTATATTTGTCTTAAGTTATACTCTCTGCACTTGAAATGACCTCACTACTCCTGGAATTGAGTTCATTTTAACCAGCCCTTTGTACTGAAACAGGATTTCTCTCTTGGGGCTCAACTGCTTTTGAGTTTTCATTATCAATTACATACTCTTGTCATTCTTTTTCTTGGTGTGTTTTTACCTAGTATTAACTTGGCCTTGTGCTTTTTAATTCTAGAATAATGGGGCACATGCTGTTTATATTCCCAAATATATATTCTCTTTTCCTTCCTTATAGAAATGGAACTCAAATTTTACCTGTTTGAATACTCATCCAATTGCAAACTATGTTTCTTAGTCTCCCTTGAAGCTAGGTGTGGCCGTGGAATTTAACTTGATTAAAAGGGATATAAATAGAAGTGACATGTCCAGTTTCTAGATCATCTCCTTAAAAACAAAGTGGAATATTCAGGATTGTTTTTTTCACTTCTGACAAGTTGGATCACAGATGTGGTATGAATTCAGTGTTGAGTGTCCAAATAAGAACAATACCTGGGGCATGGTGGAGCAACAAAAGAGAAGGAACCTGGATCCTGAATATCCTTGTAGAGAAGAGCCATTCATCCAGCTATGACTACTCACATATGTACTATTTTGTTCGAGATAAATGAACTTTTAACTCTTATCCTTTTTAAACCATTGAATCTTTGGGTCTCTGTTACTATAGCTTGAACTTTACTATAACTAATTGTATTAGACTGTCAAAGGGCTGCTGATGCAAAGTACCAGAAATCTGTTGGCTTTTAGAAAGGGTATTGATTTGGGGTAAAAGCTCACAGTTACAAGGCTGTAAAAAGTCCAACTCAAGGTTGCTTTCTCACCAAAGTCAGTTGCCATGTGTTGAAGCAAGACGGTCACCCACTCTGGCTGGTCTCTGCCTTCCCCTCTGGGCTTCCTCTTCCTCTTGAGGCTCTGTGGGCCCAGTTTCTTCCAGATTTCAGCCGCAGGCTGGCATAGGGCTTCCTACATCAGACTGGGCTGTTCTTCCCAATCTCAGCTGTAAGGTATCAGGCAAACTGACTCATCTTTCCCCAGGGGCTTCAGCTGTTTGACCTTTCTTCTTCTGTCACATGGCTGGATCAAAAATGACTGAGCTCTCTCTTCCCGTGTGTCTTCTTGAGTGAGTGTCCATTTATATCAGAACCACCAAAGGGGTGGAGACCCAACCTGAGTCATGCCCTTTGACATAGTCAAATCAAAAACCCTAATCTTAACAAGTAATCTAATCAAAGACATCTCAGCTGAATTTAATGCAATCAAAGGGTATCACATACAGAGGAATAGATTAGTTTACAAACATTTTCTCTTTTTGGGATTCATAAAAAAATCCCAATTGCTGCACTAAAAAAACATTATGGAGTGAGTACCTGGCAAAATGCATCTACCCTATTTTCACTTTAAATTTTTATTTATAATTTATATATACTATGTAGCAACATTGTTATATATAATAAACTATAAACATTGATAATTTAAATATATAAAAATAATAATATCCATATACTTTGTGATTCTATATTACATAGTGACACAACTACCATTTTTATTAAACTCCCATTTCCATTACAATTCTAGCAGTAATATGTTTAAGGTATGCTTCTTTTTTTGCTTTTCTTGGTCATTATCAGTAAGTCTTTATAAACTATAATTAAACTGAATTTCTTCCTTCCTGAAGAACATCTAAGGGACCAAAATTAACTATTACATAGTTATCTTTGTAATTCAGGAAGATGGTGTCCACCCTGAGCCTGTCCCTTCCTCCTCCCCCATAACTAGCCCTTCTCTGAAGCTTTCCTGTTTAAGTCCCATTATTATTATTATTGTTTTTCATTTGTCACAAAGTTATGAAGCTAGAACATAGAGGCTTATTTTACACAGGCTTATTGATTTTCAACATATTCATTTCAGATTATGCTATGTGATTATTTGGCAGGCATTGATAACCATGGAGTGTGAGCTTGGTGGACATAATATCCACCCCTTCTGTTTTCTGCCAGTTTCTAGGAATTCTAGATGAATTCTACTAATTTTAGAGAACTTCCATCCATATCTAAAGATCTTTTCTTTAGTTTTATAGTCAGAAAGTCCAGTTTTCTTTCTAATCTAACTTTATATAATCTTGATTCTCTTCTCTGTACTTTCTCATAGGTTGAATAGGTACGTTTTAATGCTAAAAAGTAAGATTTGCAGCTAAGGGAAAGATCTTGCTCATTAAATGAAGTGTTGCATCAAATGTCACTGTAAACCTTTGAAACTTCTTTCCATTGTGATTTACATTAACCTGCAAGCAAACACCTTCACAAACTTGTCCAACTATGGTACTATTGGAAACTAAAAGATGAGTATTTGCCTAGTCTCTCTTTCTAAAAAAAAGGATACATGTTACTTGACTGAATGGTGGTTAATTAAATCTACTCATTCTTGCACCAAGTGATGAACCTACTGGAATTCTGTGATCTTCTTTGAAGACTCGAGCTTCAAAAGACTCCCCATGTGAGGCCTATTCACATAAACTTAAGTACTTCTAAATAGAGGGAAAAACCTCCATCTTACCCTTAATTTATTTTTTCAGTTGAGGAAATGACAATTGAGCATCAACAGGATTTTGAGATTGTCATAATTTCTTCTCAGAAGGTGTATTAGTCAGCCAAAGGGGTACTGATGCAAAATTTGGTACTGAGGAATGGGAAAGTGCTTTTGCAATTACTAAAATTGGTTTAATAAATGGGTAAGGGGTATTTTTTGGAGGAATTGTGAGATGTTTGATAGACAAGACCTACAGTGCTTTGAAGAGACTGTTGATAGTAATATGAACTCTAAAGAGACTTGTTATGAGACCTTAGAAGTAAATGATGAAACTATTATTGGAAACTGGAGGAAAGGCAATCTGTGTTTTAAAGTCACAGAAAACTTAGCAAGATTAGCTCCTGATGTTTTATGGAAGGCAGAATTTGAAAATGGCGAGCCTGGGCATTTAGCTAAAGAATTTTCCAAAGTAAGCTTGGAGAATGCGGCTTGGCTTCTCCTTGCAACTTGTAGCAAAATGCTAGATGAGTGAGATAAGCTGAGGACTGAACTGTTGGGCACAAAGGAAACAAAAACTGATTCTGGAAATTTCAAGCCTCTGGAAATCAAGCTCCCAGATGATAGTGCCCCATTTGAGGACTTAACTAAACTTAGAACTTGTAAATCAGGATTGAAGATGCAGTTATCTAGGAAAGACTTGTGGAAAGTCTTACTGTCTGATGGCTTGGAACTCTGCTTCTTGCATGCTAACCCAACAAGCTTTTTGAGAGAGCTGTATGAACAAAAGCACTGTCAGCTTGAACTAAAAGGAGTTTTTGAGCTGGAGCCCTGGAAAGTAAGCACACAGAGGAGCTTGGTCATGAGGAAGGAGAGAAGGCCCTGGGAAAAGGCCTGACAGTTCACAGCTGACCTTGTGGAGAGAACAAAACAGCTGAGCCTGGAGAGAATCGAGGCCTGGGGAAAGAGACAACGTCTGGAGAGTCTGACCATAGAGCCTTAAGAGGAAGAGGAAAGCTGAACATCAGCAGTCATCTTGCTCCAACATGTGGCAACAGACTTTGGTGAGGGAAGTAACTTATGCTTTATGGTCTGGTAACTGTAAAATTCTACCCCAAATAAATACCCTTTATAAAAGCCAACAGATTTCTGGTATTTTGCATCAGCACCCCTTTGGCTGATTAATACAGATGGCAAACTTGGAAGGTAGAGCTTGATGGTCCTGGCACATAATGTTATCCTCTGTGTAATTTAGGCAGGACTGTGACCTTAAAACTCTCAAGTCTTTTTGAAGTGATTCCATTGTCCCCAAACAATCAATTAAGATTGTAAGGAGGCATTAACATGACAAAATAAACATTTATTTTTTGAGCAGGAAATGCAAATTACTTCCTTTTTTTTTTTATTCCATTTGGTAATTTTAGATTTAATTAAGTAATTAAGTAATTGGACATAGTTCTCAGTGGAGAAGGACAAGTAAAATAATTTTGGCTTGAGTGACCATTTTAATAAAGTGAATGTCTTCCTCTCCATAACTTTTGTTGTAATTAATTCATTTCAACTGAGAGTTGGAATCATTCTCATCTTAAAACATCTCATAGCTGAACTCACTACCAAAAAATTAAAATAAAAATTAACATAGTAAGACAAGTAAAAGAATGAGACCTAAATATAAGCAGTCATAGAACAGACACCAAATATTTGAGCTTCCAGAATTATGTGTGTATTTAAACCATCAGTTACTATCAATATATTTTTAGTGCTGAGCATTATAATAAATAGAAATAAAATTATGTGAAAGATTTAGAAGATGATTTTCTGGAGTTAATGATCTAATGGACATTTCTTTTATAAAAATTATTCATTTATGCTGTGGTTGGAAGTTTTCAAAATCTACTTATAGTCCTAAAAGATTTGGAAGGTGCATTAATTCATTTATTCAGAAAATATTTATTGAGCAAATATTACATTCCAACTCCTTTTTAAGTGTGGCATATAAGTCATGAGCAGGATATGTGTTATCCTTGTTCCCAAAGAACTTACAAACTGTTAACTTTTTAAGAATTCCTTGACTGTAAAGGCAAATTCAAGGAAAACTTCCAATATACTTTGTATGTCCATTTAATTCACATTTGCAGTTATTTACAAGCTTGGGCATTCTAGAGATCCTCCAAACTGATGCTTATCTGAAAGTTTCTGGACAAGAACCCATCCTAAATTTACACCCAAAGTCAAGTTTACATGGAGACTGAATAATGGTGTTATTTGAAGGGCATTAAGCTGTGATTTTACTTAAAAATAGCTCCTCTACCAAATTTACTGGATGATTACAATACCACATGTAGAGATATGTTACTTTGTATTGACAATTATCTTTCCTCTGACTTTCTTTTCAAATATGATAAATAACTCTCTATCATCTTAGTTTAAACTAATATACCATATAGCCTTCCTGTGCAATGTGAGAGAGCCAGGTATCATGGGGCTCTTGGGAAGCTGAGCTAGAAAGGAGCTCAGGGAATGCAGGAGACTGCTGATAGTGCAGCTCCTGGAGAAATTTTCTGCAAAACTAAGTGTTGTCAGTGCTATCTGAAAGAATGCACATGAAATGGATGCTTCTAGAAATCAAATGCATTAATATTATTGTAACAATAGAGAGTGTGAATAGTAAGAAAATGACTAACTGATTTGGGGTCAGAACTAAAGCTTCCTCAAAATACTTGATTTTTTGCTATTTATCTTTATTTATTTATTTATTTTTCATGGCCTAGCATACGGTCTAGCTGGAGAATGTTTCATGTGCACTTGAGAATAATATATATGCTGTTGTTATTTTGCAGAATGTTCTAGTGATACTTATCTGTTCTAGTTGGTTTACAATGTTATTCAAGTCTTCTTATTCTTTCTTGCTCTTCTGCCTAGGTTTTCTATTCGTTATTGAAAGTGAGGTGTTAAGTCACCAACTATTACGGTTGAAGTGCCTATCTCTTCCTTCTATTTCTATCAATTTTAGCTTCATGTATTTTGGTGCTCCTTTATTAAGGGTTTTATGTTTATAATTATTATATTTTCTTGACGGATTGGAACTTTTATAATTATAATTATTCTGATTTTTGCTTAGGTTTATCCAGTGCCTGATAGCTAGTGGAACAAAAGATTTTGACTACTTCTAATAAAGGCATTAAGTATTTTCCTTATTATCTCTCTCATCTTTCTCCCTTAATCTCTGTGCAAATTTTCTTCCAAAGAAGAAATATTTTTAATATAATATATATGTGATAAAAACATTAGCCAGAAAAAGGGTTTAGCATTTGCTGTCGTCCATCTAGAATGCTCTGCCCCTAGGCTTTCATTTGACTGCTGTCTTGTAGTCATTCAGGTCTCAGCTCATATCACCTGCTTTGTGAGGCCTTTCCTGGACACCAGCATAACATCACTGCCCTTACCTCATAGCTTGCCATCATCACTGATACATTCTATTCCATTACTCTGTTTTCTATTCTTAGCATTTATTACTACCTTGCATTATTCTCTCTTTAATTTGTTTACTTCTTTAGTAACTGGTTCCCCCATTAGTAAATAAGCACCGTGAAATCATGGATATCCACACTGTTCAGTGCCTAATGCATAGTATACTCTCAGTAATGAAGGCAATGTCATATTAAATTCATTTTATCTAAATATATTAACTCATCTTTCACTGCATTTTGACATTTTAAAAATTCCATATCTTTATTTGCACTAAAAATTACACTTCTTCCTTTTCCAATTAAATCCTCTAAATTCTAGTTGAGGAATAAATGTTTGTTTGCAAAAGTGTTTATTTTCTATTTTGTATTTGTGACCCAGGCTTATTGGGAAAATATGTGAAAACTAGAAATGTCTTATTATGAACAATTTATTTCAAAAACATGAACGTTATACTAAGAAGAGGTCTTTATCAAAACTTAATTTGTAGGATGAAAGGAGTTGACCAGTTACATCACCAACTCATATATGCAATATAAAAAGATTAGCCCCCATGAGAGGTCCTTCAAAGGCATACTTTCTGTTTTGTTTACTACAGTCTCAGGCATTCTCTTTGCTTTGTTCTGTAGGTTGCTTAATATATCATTTGGTTCTACATGTTTCTTTCTCCTGATATTTCTTTTATACTGTCAGTTGCTGCCATGTCCATTCAAATCTAAAATTGTCTGAAACTATCTAAGTCACAACAAATCTGCTGTGTGAATAAAATCTTTATGGAGAGCTGTGAGGTTTCCAAGGCACATGCATAATAGAAATTCAATATCACTTCATTTGAGTACAGGCAGAACTACCAATAGCTGCATTTCATAGAGTCCCACAAATTGTGCTGTGAAAAGAGTGATTACGACAGGATGCCAGGCCTGTGTAGAGGAGCCTGGTGTACGCACTCCACAGTCAGCTGCGTGAATCACCTCAGCGTGGCGGTGGTAGAGGGAGGGGCACCCCTGAATTCACAATTGTATTAGAAGCTTCTAACAGTAATGAATTCTGATCTTTAATAGCATATCCCTCTTAGTATAAAAATTAAATTCAGTAGATAAAATGGATATCTTCACAAGCTGCTTTAAAATGGAGAATTTGGCATTAGCTTCTTTAACTTTAGCGCCAACAGAGCAGTAAGCAAAAACAACAAAACCCTTATAAACACAAAGATTAATATGTTATGACTTTAATGCTTAAAGTATTTATAAGAAGTAATTCTCCAAGAAAAAAAAATCGAGGTAGGAAGAATTTCTACATGTATGTTTTTGTGAATGTGTGAAGAGAAAGGAGTAGAAAGAGTCCAAATTTGATTAGAATAAATATTAAGTTTACTGTATTCTGTTTCCTGAGGAGAAATTTATTGTAATAAATGTTGCTCAAAATTAGAAGAGAAAACGTTAAAGTTAATGAAGAATAAAATTATTTTACGGGCTGTTCTAGACGAATCTATGATTAACTTTATCTTATGTAGATGCTATCCTCTAAGAATATGAATCATATAAAATTAAATATGCTGAATTATGTTTCCATAAATATTTTCCATTTTAGAGGTTTCATTTTCAAGCCATATTTTCACCCAATATCTGCATTATGAAAATAGTTTAAAATCTAAAATGTAAATTTAATGTTTTATCTTACAACTTATATGGCATTGCAAATGAAACAATGGTTTAGTAATACTCAGCTGTTTTTTATGTCGTTTTCTAAATAGTAAACTGAACAACTGAAAAATACCTAATTAAATTTACAATTCTTAAAATCAAGTTAAATCCCAGGAGCCTTAAGTAATTATTACAATTGATCTTAATTTAGCATGAAAACACCGTGCCTCTAAAACACTCAATTTTAATAACTAGAACACTTAAGATAACTCAGGTAAAATTATTACTTCTTCATAACCTCTAAAAGAAAAAAAAATCTCATAATAATAAAATATTGCAAAGCAACAGTTGATTAAACTCTATTAAGTTAAACAGCCAAAATAACTTTATCCAGAAGTATTACCATTTCTATGATATCAGAGTCACATAGAGTCAAAGTAATTTTAAACAGAAATTAATACAAGTTGGAGATATTACTTTTCTTTATTAAAAACATGAGTAAACAGAGTGTGCATGACCACCTAAGAAAATTCTCTCCTGAAGATTTAAAATGACAAATTCTCTAAAAAAAAGAGACCTTTTGCTCCCCATAACATGAAATGCCAATGAATTTGATCCACCTGAAAAAAATGGGTCGTTAGAGGGTGGGTAAGTGTGATTTGGTCTCGATGAATTAGTTCAGTCTCTATGAGTTTTGGACAAAATCTGAAACTCTTGACCAAAGAAGAGCTTTTAAAAACTGATTAAATATGAAGAAATATGACCCTAAACAATATCAGTGAAATTGTGTTTTACCAAAACATGAGGAAATGTTCACATGGCAATATTATCAAATATTTTAAAAATATTTTAACTCAGCACAAGAATCTGAATACACGTGGAGTAAATTGGCTTCTTATTCACAACACTTTATTCACAAGTATTTCTGAACATCTATAAGACAATGGTGATCAATGTTTATGATTACTCAAATAAAAAACAGTTGCCATTTGCTGAATACCTATGATTTTCCAAACACGGTGTTTTATTCCCTTTGGCCAGAGTGCCCAGATTCAAATCTTCCTTCTGCCACTTAAGAGTTATTTAGACCTTGGGAAGGCAAGGTCAGTCTCAGTTTCCCTTTCTGTAAAAGAGAGACAAAAACAGTACTCTTGTAAAGATTAAATGAGTTAATACAATAAATCCTTTAGAACAATATGTGATTCCTTGTAAGTGCTCAAGAAATTTTGATTAATTTTACTTGATAGTTTGAATATTTTATCATGACTTATCCAAATGAAATTACATAAGGATTTACTGAAATGGCAAGTTCTTTGAAGGACTTAAAATTTTTAAATAATTTTGTGCTTTATTTAATTTTCTCTATATATACATATTATCTTTTTCTGTTTTTGTGAAAAAATAAGAGTGCAAAAGGGAAGTTTTGTTTTATTTAATATTCAAGCAACATTTCTTAAATATTGATTGTGAAGCAGAACTTGTTCTAGGCATTCTCTTTTCCCTTAAGGAACTCATAGTGCAGAACAAGACATAGAGAAATAAATATCAATGACAGTGCCTATACCATTTATGTGTATACAGGAAAAAGAAATCATAGTGACATCTTCCAAGAAACTTATAATCTAGTTTGGAAAAGAGCATGTGCAGACAGTAAACTATAACAAACAAGGCCATAAAGAAAATTATAAATACAGATGTATGGTGTCGACAAGACTATAGGAAACCAGAGAAAGGAGTAGCAATTTCAGTGAGGAGGAAGTAGTTATCATGTAGTAAAACTTGGGTATGCAGATAACAAGTGCTACAATATTCCAAATTAAAGCAAAGGTATATTTAAAAAAATGAGAGATGGGGAAACTCACAAGGCTTAGGGGAGAGTGGTTTCACTGACTTGAGGGTAAAGCACTTGGCAACTAAAATGAAAAGTCAGTGTGTTCCTGAAATAGGAAATAGCAAAATGAGAGTGATATTTCAAGAAAACTTAATCCAGCACTGTGTGTATCAATTAGAGTAAAGAGGACTTTCTGCCGGGAAGGTTGTTACCTTTGAGGCTGTGTTAGCAATATTAGTAGATGATAATATAAAATAGGACAGGAGTAGTGTGAAAGACATTCAGGGAATTCATGGTGGGGTCATTTTTATGATGGTAGAGTTAATGTGATTTTGGGAGCTGATTAAGTAAGAGGAATGAAATAGTAGAAATCACATTACAAAGTCAGGTCCACTATTACCAAGGTTAGTGTGTTGGAAATGATGCTTATGAAACTAGTGTTAACTTTACACTCTTTAAAACTTCCACAACTACCAATCGTACTCTTAGGTTTAGATGATCTTTATCAAAACACATGACATGTCTCTCAACGGAAAAGTACGGTATGGATGGATCCAGGCAAAAGTTTTAAGATAAATGTGATACCATTTAAACAATGGAAAAAGGCATCAGCCACTTCACATATCAAGAATCATATAGTTTGTTGATTGTGGAAGTATAGTAATTTTAGCAATATATAATTACAAATTAATGAAAGATTAATGAATCATGAAATATTAATTTGGTTCTTCAAAATTTGTCCCTATAAAAAGAAGATTTTAGCCTTTTGAATAATATATTCTTTTTCCCTTAGCATGTAACAAGATAATCATATAATTATTATTGAAGACCCTTTCATTTTAAAGCATGTAAGAGTTAAATCTTTAAAAACACTCTAGGTTGAAATTTCATATATATACTCTGATTGCAAAAGAGCACTTTCCAACAAAACTTGAGAAATTCCTCTTGGGGTCTTTTTACACCCAAAGCAAAATTATTTTTCTCATTTGAACTTTTTTCTTAATCTTATTTTTAACTCTTGAAAAACTTATCTAATGACTTTAATTTAAAAATGGTGACTTCCTATTGGTTTTTAATGACAATGTCAGTTTTAGAATAGCTTCTGGTTTCCTAAAAGAAGACAAAGGTTAATGAATCCTGTAAGAGCCAAGTAAATGAGCTTTGCTAATTTTTTAACAAGTAGAGAGTTTCTGAATTGTAGATTATATATATAGTGTGTGTATCCATATACATCTCTATATATCCATATATATTCATATATATGTATATATCCTTGAGGGGCCGCATACATCTGGAGCTACTACATATAGTGAAGCATGTAAAACTGTGTGGGTATATATAAAGTAATGTTATGTTTATATGACTCATGCATGCCTACATTTATTTGAATGTGTGATTCTTTGAATTTTAATTCACACATTGGAGATTTTTTCATTAAAAAATGTGTAATGAAATACAGTGCCAAGAAGAATCTAGTACTACAATCTTAGGTTTGTAATTTCAAATAGACCGAAAATGTTGAAATCAAATGTTAAATATTCTGGGTAAATTTTGTGTTTGACTTTGAATGGGATTACACACTGTTAATATTAAAACTATTACATAGCTTCATATTAGAGAATATGCTGTTTGAAAACAATTGCAGTCAAGTCCTAAATTTCTTTCTGAGTTTAACACTTTTTGAGTTACGTCTGCTGATAGTATGAACATAAATTAGCCTCTGCTAAGGATGTTGATAGGTGAAGCAGGATCAGAAGTGCCATGGGCCTGGACCTGGAGGTTGAGCAGAAATGCAATGCAGCAATAGTGGAAGAGAAAAAGGAAGCAAATCTTTTCCCAAATACAGATTCTAGGTGGATTGTGAGGACTAAGGAAAGGAAGGTTATTTGACAATCAGAGAAGAGGTTACAGTATTTAACTTGAAAAATTTCTCTCACATAGAATCATTTATTGACAATTGTGAATTCTACAATTTTCTGACATTGTTCTAGGTGCTTGGAAAACTGTGGTGAACAAAGTGGACAAAGAGTACTTAAGTTCCTTTGAAGGATCAATTTTAAACAGGTTTTTTATATCCTATAGGGAAAGGACAAGTCACTTTTATCACTTGCCTACTATTATGTCACAAATACTTAATCCTCCCAACGAATATGTGAAATAGGTATCCTGACTCCAATTTATAGATGAGAAAAGAGCCATATTTAAGTAAATTGCTCAAAGTCACATAATTGGTTAGCAATGGACAAGGATTTAAGCACATCATCAGATTCAAACAACTGATATCCTTTTCACCTTAGCACACATATCTTTAAAGGTTTATGGAATTTTATGAGGGTATGTAGTTTAGCAAAATCATTGAGAATATGGACTTTGGAGGCAGATCTGTTGGGACACTGGACTTTACCACTTAATAGATTTGTGAACATAGACTGGTTACTTAAAACTTTAAGCCTAAATGAGGTAATTATATATGTCTCATCAGATTATTGTGTGAATTAAGATAAAAAGTATAAAACATTTAGTTCAGTGCCTGGGACATAAGTGTTCAAATATGCTATTTCTTATTGTCATCATTGTTTTTATTTATGATATTTTATTATTCTTTCCTGGCAAGGAAAGCTATTTGCCCTTTAAAAATCTTTAGAATTAAGGGCTATGGAATGATTTAAATATATAAAATTTGGAAGATATAAGGTACAAAATAACTGTGCTATTGGTTTCAACATTATTTTTAAATTTAACTGAATTGTTTCATGGACTGTTTTGTTTTCTCTAAGATTAAATATTTAAACTAGATGTATATTTTCATTACTGAATTATTTTCACATGAGATAACAAGTATATTTAATGATAGCATCATTAAAATACCATATCTAGCTGAAATCTTAATAATTTATTTATAATATTTGCATAAATATATTTGTGCCATATACATTCCTTTTTTCTAAGTTTTAGGTAGTGCTGTATTGCATTTGCATATTAACTTTACAATTATACACAAACTAGGCAATTAAATGCTCACTTAATATTAGCAATTATAAACTTTCCTGCATATATAGTAGGTACTAAAGAATGTAATGCACTTTCAGTAATATTCGCTATATCGTGTGTTGCTTTTCTTCTGTTTAGCAAAGGGATAGAGTGGGGAAATAATTTCACACTGCATATAATGCATCTGATATGAAGGAAACTTGAAAATTATTTAGTTACAGATTTCTCTGACCAGGCTTGCAAAGTAGCATATATTATGTTAATAGGCAAGCATTTGAAAATGAATTTGAATATTAAATGCACTACCTTTGGGTTCTGACATGAAGAAAGGCATAGTTTATACACAATTTACAAACAAGTTCTTGTTAACTCTTTCATTGCCATTGATCACAATCAGGCTTTGTGTGTAAAAATTGTGTAACCTTATTTTCATCACTGAAAATTCCATAATATTTAAATCTAACTTTTAGGGTGTATAAAAGAAGTTCCATTATTGTATTAGATTTTAAGTCAGATTCAATGTTCAGCTGTATTGCTTGTTGTTCACTGAAAAGTAGTTGCATATTCCTTGAAAGTTATAAGTAGAAAACAAATGCGAAACATCAATCACTGTATAAATGGGATACTATAGTTTCCAGCTTTCATTTGTCAATTAACACATTTGAATTGGCATATGTTGGAATATATACTACTAGGCCACCATTATATATTCAGTCTAAATATCTTGTTTTCAAGTTCAAGCAGAGATCACAAATTTAATACCAGGGCTTCATAATGTTTAAATGTACAGAAAATGAATAGTTAATACTAAACCTTCCCACCAAAGCATATTTTTATTGAAAGAGCAAAGCATTACAGTACACCGATGTTTTAGGTCATTTATTTTGTTTTTGCTCTGGGTCATTTTACAAAAGCACTTCTGCTCTCTAGCGTTAAAATGAGAGCTACTCTACTCCCCAGATATTACCCAGCAGCACTTGGGGGCTCTTAATGATTAATACCATCACCGTCCAGCCACAAACCTTTCTGCCGCAGATAATGCCAGGCAGCAAGCGCGCTTGACACTTTTAATGTATAATTAAGTAGGAAAAGTCAGCACTCAGTATGCAAATTTTTCAAAATGATAAATGATGCCATACAGCAGTAGGGATTGATTTGGTGTAAATGAAACTAATTAAGGAAATGTCAAACATAATTAATAAAACAGGTTTAAGCTGCAAAACATTGTCAATTGAATGAATGAGGAGGCATTGGCTCCCATTGTTTCTGCTTTATTTAGGGCTTGTGTTTAGCTTGTACTCTGTTCCTAAATGCACTTTCGCTACCTCACACCCTCCACTACCAATTCCCAGAGAGGGGGAAAATAAATTTGCTTGTCTCTCCACTGACTGCAGAAATTAATTGCAGAAATCTTGTCCCATCCAAGTGTTACATTCACTCACAGGACATTAACATAACTAATTTGAAAGAGCCTAAATGACTGCATAATAGAGCACTGTCAGTATGCCTGACAGTCTTTGGTCATACCAAATTAGCTTGGTTTTCTAATTGAAAATTTTTTTTCCTTGGACTCTTTTTATAATTTTTCCTCAGCTATTCATTTTTGATAAGAACAAAGGTTTTATAATTTACAAAAGAGTGCTTGACCTATAATTACTAGGAGGAAATTAAGGGAGGTAGAAAAGTCCGATTTAGCCCTGGTAATGATGCTAGAGACCTTGCTCCCTCTAGGGAGCCCGAAGAATAATGGAATCTTCTATTTTTATGGGCGACCCGAGCACTGGTGCTGACTCTAACTGTGAATCCACTTTACTTTGCAGATCACTTGCTTAACACTAAAAGTGCCAGAAGAGTGGCAGGCCATTACTCTAAATGTCACTCAAACCAATGCCATTTCCACATTCCCTTCCCTCTCAATGAGTGAACCGAAGAACATCTGCCAGTCCTCTTATCAAGCCCTTGTAAATCTTCCATTGTAGAGTTCTATCCAACTTAATTTGTGAATCATTTGGGTAAATAAGGGTGGGAGGGGGCAAGGGGTTTGGCAAGAGTAAGAAATTTAAATAATGTGGAAATGACATTTGAAAAGGAATCCAATGGTTCTTGATTTTAAAATCATGTCACCTACATGCTATGGATGTAATTTTATCATACTTGATATGGATTTCAGGGAAGAAGTCTACTCATACTACATCCTCGATTTAGAGATTTTTTTTCCTCAAAAGCATGTGTTTGCTTTTTGGATAGGTCATAAAATGACTCAACACACTAAAAAAGAATGGAGCAAGTCTATTCTTTTTACACTTTGAATGATGACATACTTCAATACCGTATTTCAGGTTAAGTAAAGAAACTGTATGGAATTGAAGGCTAACCTTGTGCAAGAAAGCAGAGAGGATATACACACTCTTCTTAATCCATGTACTTTCTATTGAATAGATGGGTAGAGATAAAAGTGGTTTTACTTGTTTAAATTCTTGCTTAAATAAAG
Organism: Cabassous unicinctus; assembly: GCA_029593785.1. Taxonomy (NCBI): domain Eukaryota; kingdom Metazoa; phylum Chordata; class Mammalia; order Cingulata; family Chlamyphoridae; genus Cabassous; species Cabassous unicinctus. The sequence continues at coordinate 48,147 of JAQZBX010000876.1, forward strand.
TCATTTATTTCTCCTGTTTCTTCTATACTTGCAGAAATTAAAGTACATTTTATTTATATCCTCATATGAGATTGTAAAAATTCTTGACTTTGAGCTTACTGAATCTTCTGTGGCTCATTTCTGGATACTACCCAATAGATTCTCTCTAGTTACTGACTATTGCACATATAGTCATCTATTAGTTTTGTAGCATTGATTGATTACATTGTTCTTTGCCAGTATGTGTTATAGACTCTCTTGTAACATCTTCTGTATTGTATGCAATTGAAATGAAAGATGGGTTGTCACTTTATACTTAATCTTTAAATGGAATGGATAGGCAGCAAATCAATAAAGTACAAGAATAAGTCATTATTGCGTCATCTCTTATCTAAAAATGATACAAAATTGTGCTGCAGGTTTATTTTATCTAACACTTACATCAATAATTTTGAAGGACTTTTTTCTGATATAAGTTGCATATGGTCTAACTCTAACCTCCCAAAAATTACCAAAAGGGAATTAATTAATTTATTATCTCATAAAACTGAGAAGCCAGGGGTCAGTTTTCCAGAAGGCTAATGACCATTAGATATGACTAAAGTGGCTCAAACAAATTTCATCAGGACCAGACAAAGCTCTTTCTCATTCTTCTCATCTCTAGGCTCTGCTTTAGACTGTTGATTTTGTCTCCCAGCTCCATTTTGTGGGCCTCAGTAGCTCCAGGATTAAGATCAGTATTTAATGGTATACTCATCCCAGAACCCATCACTAGGACCAGGCATATGGAATAATTTAAAGCTCTAGTCTTGAATGTTGTACCTATGTGAACTGAAAGTGGGGCAGAGGGGTTCCCCAAGGAAAAACAGGGTATTTTAATCAAAGGAAGGGAAAAGAGAAAAAACATTGGCAAAAGCACTAGATATACACTCTAAATAGTACAGAGCACAGTTTCTTACAGTAGGAAATATACTGAATATGGACTTCTTATTCATTGCTGAATCTTATTAACTTAATAAAAAGGGGAAATTTTAGTTTTATGTGAGTTGAATGATTGTGTGTTATGTTTATGATTGTTTCTTTTAATAGAAGATTAATATAAAAAGAAGGTTAATTGGTTGTTAATGCTTTGTTTTGGTAATTATAACTTAAAGAGACATCTTTTTTTTTTGAGTTTTAATTTTCATATAGTTTTAGATTTACAAAAGAATTGCAAAGATAGTACAGAAAAGCCACGTATACCCTTCTCACAGCTTCCCCAAATGTTAACATCATAAACAATCATGGTATCTTTATCAAAACTAAGACATTATCATTGATGCAATAATATTAACTGAACTACAGATATATTTGGTTTTCACCAGTTTTTCCATTCATGTCCTTTTTCTGCTCCTCTATTCAATCAGGATACCATCCTGTATTTAGTTGATAGGCTTTTATACTCCTTTCCAATCTGAGACAGTTTCCAATCTTCCCGTCTTTCATGACCTTAACACTTTTGAAGAGTAGTGGCTGGTATTTTATAGCAATTTGGATTTGTCTGACATTTTCTCATGGTTGAGGTCATACCTTATTGGAAAGGATACCACAGAGGTGATGTACTTTTTCATTTGCATCATATCGGGGTACCTAATATCAGACTTGCAGATAGACTCCCATTAACCTTTTGATTAAATGTAAGTTAATACTGTTTACTACCTATCATTTTTCCTAGAGAGAAAAAGGGAAAGTATTCATGGGTTTGCATGAGGGAAAGTGCATGTGTGTGTGTGTGTGTGTGTGTGTGTGTGTGAGAGAGAGAGAGAGAGAGAGAGAGAGAGAGAGAAAATATAGAAACCCCTTCTACAGTGAGCTTGTGTGACCTGGCTGCCATATCTTTTGTACTTTTAGAAGGATTCTTCATTGTGGAAAAAGAGCATGGTATGGTTATGTCATAACTATCAAATTTCTTGTGTGTTGCCATTACATAACATAGGTTAAGCTAGTTGCCTTTTGGCCTAGTTAAATAAGCAGATTTCCAGCCCTGGAGCATAAACTCCCCTGCAGCCCAAACCTGCACCTGCAGCCACCATCCATACACCTCACCCAAAATCCACAGCTGGTTCCAAATGATAAGCTCACCATACCCACTGCCTTGGGCCCACAGTCCCTTTACCTTTTTATGCATGTTTTTGCTTTAAACTAAACAGTCCTTGACTCCCAGGGAAATCTATTAACCTCCACTCCTGGACCACAATAAAGACACAGTCCCCCAGGTCCCTCTTGCTCTGCTTGTTTGCTTCCCACCCAGCTGATTGTGTTTCCTGATGACCTATAATGGCATGGCACGCCCCTCCCTCTCTGGGACTTCTGAGTAACAAACTTTCCTTTCTCATGTATTGTAGTCTTGGTTTCCCATTGTGTCCCACCTGAGTTCTACCTGGACCCAAATTTAAAATCCAATTTAACTAAATTGAAATAGGTTGATACAGGCTATCGGTTAGATAGATAGATAGATAGATAGATAGAGAGAGAGAGAGAGAGAGAGAGAGAGATAGTTTAATTGATGTTGATAATAAAAACAGATTGATCCTAAGGCAGGTGAAAAAATGTAGTGACAGAAAATTTCATTTTTCATACAATTTTGAAAGTGTTTTAATGTCCTCATGCTTTGATTGTGTATTAGAAATAAGTAAAAATAATATCAGTATCTTCTGAGTCATTCTTCACTCTACCTCTTCTTCCTAGCATTAATATCCTGACCCAAAGAGGAATTGCTCAATGCTGTATGATAATTGTTTATTTACACCAGTGATCTGCAATGAATATAAACCTTCAATACCAAACTAGTGGTTTCTCATCAACCCACTCTCCCCAACTCTGGAATAAAACCCAAGCAATGTTGATCACTGCTTACCTTAGTACAGAAATATTTTGAGTCTAGTGTAGATCTAAGTAGATATTTCAAAATCTCTTGGAGCAATTTTGTTTAGGGCTGTGATAAATGAGAAAATACTAGAAATAACTTAGGGACCAACACATAAATTTTGCTTCCCAGTAATCTCAGAACTGTCTTAGAATGAGGATCTTGCCCAGACTGTGCAAAGTGGGGTCCCCTCTGCTATGAAATCATGCTCCTGAGATGGGTCTCCAAATGACCCATTTTTTTTTTTAAAGGAAAAAGCTCCATTTATAACTTCTTACTTGTATATTACAGTTCTGCATCAATTATAGTGACTCCTGGTAGTCTCAGAGTTGCAGAGTTGAGTCATTGTCCAGACTGACATCGACACTATATAGATATCAGACATCCAGGAATAAAAAGCTTATGTAATCAGGCCCTGGAGATAACCATTTTCCAATCTTGAATTAGACAATCACAAAGCAATTTACTATCTTCTAAACATCATCATCAAGCATTTAGCGAGGAACAAAAGCCCACTATTGGAGGTAATACCACAGTGGGTACAAACGCCACAGGAGGTACTGGAGGTAAATCCTTAAATAATAAATTTTTTTTTTTTTTTAATGATTTATTTATTTTATTTATTCCCCCCTTGCTGCTTGTGCTGCTGTGTCCATTCGCTGCGTTTCTTCTCTGTGTCTGCTTATCTTCCCCTTGCTGTGAGGTCTTGCTGCATCAGCCCATGGCGCCGCGCGAGTCGGCCTGCCCTCACAAGGAGGCGCCGGGAAGCGAACCCGGGGCCTCTCATATGGTAAACCGGTGCTCTATCCATTGCGCCACACCCGCTTCCTGCCGTGAGGTTGCTGCATCAGCCCACCGCACAGCTCAGGCTGGCGTGCCCTCACAAGGAGGCACCGGGAGGCGAACCCGGGCCTCCCATATGGTAAACGGGGGCTCTATCCACTGAGCCACACCCGCTTGCTTAAATAATAATTTGTAGAATTAATTGTCATGCAGGTTCTAATCTTTTTTATTTTATTTTTTCTTTTTTGTGTTTTTTTTTTTTTGTTATTTTGTATTTCTGCTTATTTTTGTTTTGTCTGATCTTTTATTTATTACCTGAAGTTAGGGCACATTATTTGATTTCACAGTCTTATTGAGTCAAATTATTTTATTCTAGGATAAATAAAGCACAGTCCCTGATCTCAAGTGGACAGACAGGTATTATAGCTGGATAATACTTGTATGATGAATATAAATAAAAAGTTAAATACAAGTATTAAAAGTATTAGAAAAATTAGGAAGTGAACTAATTTTGTTGAGATTTAACACACAGCTTTCATAAAAGATTCAAACCAACCCCATGAGGAAATGGCAGTATTCATTTCAGCAAAAAAGAAAACTGAGGTTCAGGGTCCTTCAGTAAATCATCCAGTTTAACTCTGGTAGTAAGTAAGCAGATTTAGAATTTGAATCTCTGGATTTTTCAGCTCTTAAGACTACTGCATTTCCATTGTATCTACTAGAAACAAAGATACAGTTGAAAGCAAGCAGATGAGGAATTCTTCCTACATGGTTGCTGGTAGAATCAAGAAAGATTTTGTATTCAAAAAAGGTTTCAGAAGTTGAATAAAAGTTTAAGGCACTGACCAGATTAGGAGATATTTACTTACAAGAGCTCAGGGGCATATTCATTCATTTTAAAGCAAAACAGTATTTTCCTTTTTACATTTTGAATTATTTGCAGAATGAATCAATGATTGAATCTGAATGCAAATAAGATTCAAATAATTTACTATCTAAAGAATTAGTCTCTTCAAGTAATTTTATTTGTAGATAAAGAAGTGCAATAAATAAAATAACTGATTCCAAGATTATTCTTTTGTTTTATTGCATCAAGAGCAAAGGAAAGGGCGTCCAGGTATGACTTCTGCCTTGAAAGAACTCACTTCCTGTCATTGTCAGCAATTGCAGAGATAGTTACTTGAAAATGACCCTGGTGATTATATTTATCTTCAATTACAATTTCACACAATATATTGTGTGACTGTTGTTCACTGGTACAGGATTCTTGTTGCAAGCTGGACTTTTCCTAGGCAAGATTCTTATGTGTGATGTTTGCCTTTTGGGGCCATTCCTACTCCTTCCTTTGTAAGTTTACTGTCTCATTTCTTTAAAACAACTTCTTTTAGAAGTGTATAGCTTTGTACTCTTCTAAAAAGTAATATGGCAGAGAAATAAAATTGCTTGACTTGAATATCATAATTTCACTCCTAATTTTGTCCCAAATCAATAACCAAATGGAAGCAAAATAATGCTCAAATGTGTTCATTATAGCTTTAATAATGATAACAAGTTCCCAATATTAAAATACTTCACTAACATAAAATACAATTCAATAGAATGTACATATATTTGTGTGCAAGTGTGTGTATGTAACCATTACTATAAATATGAAGGACATGTAGAGCTATCAAAATGTTAATGACAATGTGAGTTGTAAAACAGTATAAAATGTATTACATTTCATATTATATTACATTAATATTTGATTTATGTAAATATGCATTTGCCAAAAATAATTGACAGTGGATAGGAACAGGTTGATAACATAAAATAACCACCACTAGTTATCTTGACTTGCTAATATGCTAACAGAAGATGATAAAATTCCTTGACTCACTTCTATGTCTGCTTTTCTGTTTACCTAACTTCTCTCCTAGATGAATGGCTGTCATTTATGATATGCAATGACTCACATCAGTAATGTTCTCTTGACATTTTTCTTGGGAGCTATCTTGTTTTGAAATGGCTGGAAATTAAGCTCCCACTCTCCCCAGCTCCCCACATCCACCTTGAGGTGGCCTGTAGTGGGGTGCCTGACTACTGTTATGCACAAAAACCCAATAACATCACTTAAAGGCAGGATAGACTCTATGGGACATTTTATGTTCCAGAACTCCCTTGTGGGGTTATGGTGAAGCTAAACTTCAATAGTCACTTGCTTCATGAAGCCCATCTCAGACTTTGATAATAGAGAGTCCAATCTAAGATAATGATTAAATAAGAAATTGCAATAATGTGTGATGTGTGCTATGAAAGGAGAAGAATAAAAAGCTGTGGGTATAGGAGTCTTATTCTATATTAGAGAGTCAGAGGTATCTTCCTTGAGAAAAAGACATTTAAATTGAAACTCTAAGTCTTTTGTTTCTTATCTATTTTTTGTATTGTTTTGTTTTAATGACATGGCATGCATTTGTGAAATGGCTGGCCATGGCTAAGGTCCTTAGTTTTTGATCTTGACCATCATGAAATTAACTTGCTCATATCATGGCAGAACTCTTTTCTCATTAGCTTCAAAATACCAACACTGCTCACTGATGGAAATATAAACAACACAGGGTAGAGAGTTACTCGGGCAAAATGCCTGTCTGCATATTAGTTACTGCCTTAAGAAAGATCTATGAAACTCTCCCAGAGTGCACTTCCTTCAACTGGCGCGTGCATGTATATATATGTGTATGCATATGTGTATATGTGTATAAGTATATGTGTGTATGTGTGTGTAATTTCTCCATATTTGTGTTTTTATAATTAACACTCCTTTTTTTGTAGTGAAAACTGACCAGTAGAATTTAGATGGTGACCAAATGATAGTATGTATAAAATAACTCTATTTTGGGCTACAGCTATGCTTCTGCTTAATGCAGCAGAAATAATACTTTTCTTAAATCAAATTTTGGGGTTAAACCCATATTGTAAAATAAAGAAATAAGCTATTGATTCTTATATAATTATCAGATGTATCCTGCTTATGGCACAGACAAAAAATGTGAGTTGCACCAACCACTGAGATCTTGGTGGAGGGATGGGGTACAACTTTAAAAAAAGGTCATTTGCAGGGAAATTATGATGAAATGAAATAATATAGTAAACGATTCTATTGGTTTTTATTGCCTATTGTGCTAGAAAGCACAACTGTACTGTTTACAATTTTCAAGTGAATATTATCATGTCCCAAAGAAATTAAAACACTTTCGATAAAGCGCAAGTAATAATAAAAGCCCATACTTACTGTATTTCAATGTTTAACAGGACAAAAGACTTTTACTAAACATGTCTATAGTCATTGCATTTGGAACAATTTTATTTTAGGATATAAAATGTGGCTTATCTATTAAAAAGCATGTTGATTTTAAAATTTCTTTATGTCCATGAAGAAAATGGCTTAGCGGTATCAAGTAACACACTGACTATATCACAGGGACACAATGGCCTTTGTGAGGATGATAAATGTATTCAGTTTCTCACATTTAGGTAACATTTTAAAAAATAAAATTTATAACTTTTTTTTCATTTTTCTCATGGATACTACACTGAACAAAGACAGACATTACTTAGGCCTTATAGAGCTTCAAATTTGATAAGGAGACAAATATACCACACCCTAGAAAGTAGATTTACAAACTGTCTTAAGAGGTCTGAGAGGGGAAAATAGGTGTTCTGGTTTTCCTCCCATGTCCTCTTTTGGCCAATCAAGGGTGTGGAACTTTTCTCTCTAAGAGAATGAATGATGGCTAGTTCTTGATTCCTCTCTGTACTACCATAGAGCTATAGAGGACACATCCTCTTCCACTTGAAGGCCACCTGCTTGTGAGAGTCTTCAACAGGCTGGACCAACGTCTCCTTTTGGAGGTAGGAAAGTGCTCCTAGATTCTCCACCTGTTCCTAATTGGCTTTTGCCCACATCTCTTTCATTTGGCTTCTCTTCCTTTCTTCCTTTCTTTTCCAAAATCCACAATTTTGACTGCCACTTTGAATTTAAATTGGGAATCTTCTTGCTCCCCTCCCTGCATCCAGGTATAACGGAAACTAAGAGTGGTGCATGGGATAAAAGTGTGGCCCCTGAAGCAGAAGTTCTGGTCTCAAATTCCTGATACCAAAGGCAACTCACTCATCATTTTTGTGCTTTAATTTCATTCTCTGTAAAGTGGGAATTAAATTATTCCTCACCTCCTAGGGCTCTTGAGAGGGTTAAAAGAGATAGTACCTGATAAACAATCAGCTAATATTCACTCAGATGTTGGTCCCTTGCTCTAGTTGAAATCTGCATAATTCAATCTCTCTTTAAATTCCAAGCCTTACACTTTTTCTATTTCTGCTCATTGGAACATCTCACACAAAAGATTTAATCAGCAAAACAAACTCAACTGAGGATTTCCTGGTAGAAAGAATGGAGAATATTTATGTTGTACATACCACAAGGCATACCACTCACAGTTCCCCATAGATATTCTCATAATTTAAATACCTCTTTTTAGTGGCACTCAGATCTCACCTTCACTAACTCCATCCTTTATATTGCTGAGCAATTCCACTCAAGCCTGAATACAACTCCCAACCTCTGTACCAAATCACTTCTAGATGCTCAGCAAAGCCATATTGAGGTCCTCAGTACTTCAAAGGCACATCAGTGGTCAACTTAAGTTATTTGGGCACACATAAGTAATTTTTCTAATCACACACATAGCTCTGTACAAGGTGAATTATGATGAATGAAATTATCTTCATCTCATTACATGTGTGTTTTAATGGTTTTAATTGCTTTTAATTTCTTTTACATTTAACCCAAGTCTTTCACTACCCCTAGACATTTCATTCATTCATTTGTTCACTGAAAAAAAATTATTGAGAATTCATTGTTTGCTGTGCACTGAGCTAGGCATTGGGAATACAGCATTGGATAAGAGTAGTGTGCTTCCAGTCCTCATAAAACCAACACAATGAGCCATTTCTAGTCCTCACTCCTAGTCTAGCAAGAGGTCATACTCCCCTCATGTCTCTAAAAGTGGCCTTCTTTCTCCTCAGGGGATGGACCACTTAAAGTCATCTCTGTGCCTTTCTAGCCCTGAGAGGAAATTTCTGCCCCAAGACGGAAGTAATATCTGTCCCATACCCCTTTCCTGGTCCCTTGGTTCCCATTCCATATTTTTCTCCTCCTTCCTGGGACATGACATAACATAACTTTTTTTTTAATGGTCAATAGTAAGATGTTTATTGACAGATGGGGTAAATACAGTGATATCAGAAATGTTGTTCTCAGGAAGCATATGCCGAATGAAATAAGTATGCTTGGAATACGTCTGGTAGTAAACATATGAGGTGGCAGTTAATGTTTGGGAAGTAGGTTCAATGCAATGGAGGTTTCCTTGTGACAGGAGATCCTGTGTGTGGAGTGAAATTGTGATAACAAACCATAAGAAAAGGAAGTTTTTACAACAAGATGAAGATCTGATTATTGAAATGAGAGGTGACATTCCAAGTAATACTTAGGTGTGACATATAAACCTTAAGGTATTTAAAATTGGAATACAGGAAGAAAAAATTCAAACTCTAACTGTGTTTAAAGTGAGAGCTGAAATCTTGTTTTATATTGATCACCATCAGCTCCAAAATCTTTGCATTTCATTATTTTTGGTGGTAAAAGGATGTGTATAAGGTAAATTGTCCTCAAAATATAATTACATGAATTTCATAGACAAATAATGAAAAAGAGTCATAAACAGAGCTAAGATAACTTCACCATTTGCTTCTCAAGTTCAGGAAGAAAATGGCTGTATTCAATATGCTTGTAGAATTACATATTTTTAAAAATTTAATCTTCTCACTAAACCTGCTGATAAAGGTTAATTTACCCATTTAACAAATGTCCTAAATCGGTTCTGAAAGCTAGAGAAATATGACAAACTTACGTGGCCAGAAAATGACATAACAGTGACTGGCAGTGGAAGGATATGATTGGACTACAGAATATTCCCATGTCAGTGAGTCTACAAATTTCGAGAAAATAAATAAAATATTACCCAAACTCTGGGACAATAAGCATGAAAATATGGTAAGCTTGTCAAATCCTTTTTAAAAAAGGTGTGTTTTGATATTAATACTTATGTCAGTTTAATTATATCATAATCTTTGATTTGATCTACATTTTAGAGACCTTTGGATTCCATTGTTATACCAGAAGAAATAATAGCCTATTAACTAGCAGAATGTGAGAAAATATTTATAAACATTGTCTTTTCTCTTGGTCTTAACAGTAGATAAAATTTATATCTTTGTTATTGAAAGCATCACAAATTTTATACTAGAGAACACTTTTCAACCATTTATAAGAGAAAAATAGGGAAGGAAAAAAATGCAGTACATAGTGTTTTAAATGCTATTGTAAATGGAAGCTATGAGAGGGGATAAATATGCAATTATTTTAGCACGGCTTATTATTTTTTCCTTTTTAAATCAGCCCAGCTGAAAGCTTTGGTATACTTCAACAAATTGTAAAACTGAAGGGCTCTCGGGTCTATGACTCTTTGGAGGAAATAGACTAACCCGATATTGTACTTAGCTTCACAGTAAATTAATTACTTAGGGCTTATGTGATTGTATGCAGGACAATCATTTTATAGATGGGAGTTGTTTATATGAAAATGTATAGTAAGTGAGAATCTAGGGCAAGAAAATAGTGGATAAAACAAAGATGGTAAATACAAATAATTAAATATATAAGAATACAAAGTTATGTTAAATGCTACAGAGATTTAGCAGAGACACAATTCCTTAAGATTGTTATTACATATCACCCTCTGCTTAGTAAATCTACCGAAGGTTATTCATTGAGCATCTTGATGTCCAAGAGTCTAATAATTGAACAAGGCAATGTAGAGTAAAGCAGGCTTATACTCTAGTTGAGGAAATGATGCACGGTACAATTAATGAATACAATGTTAAAATATAAGTGCATAATATTGTAACAATTAATAACGTCCTTAGCTTTATAGCACAGATATAGAATTAGATATCCTATAAATTTACATTTTATGTGTGATATTGCATGCTTTTCAAATAGCATACATATAATGCATATGTGTACCCACCACCCAAATTAAGAAATAAAATAGTACCTATAACTTGGAAGCTCATATGTTCTCTTCCCTAATAACATCACCTCCTCCACCTTCCCAAGGTAATAATTTCCTTGAAAATTGTGCTTATTAATAGTCCATTCTTTTCTATTATGGATGTATTACATACATTCTTATACTCTATAACATGAATATGCAATAATTTGTTTGTCCATTACATTGTTTATGGATATTTGGATTGTTTGAGGTTTTTCAGTCTTTTGAACAATTTTGCCATGTGCATTCAGTTTATTAATATTTTGTTCAGAAATTCTGCATGAGAATGCTTTTTAATTTTGTAGTAGGGATTTAATTTTCTATTAAGAGTGAACAATATTCATAGAATGAGTTTGAGAAACTTCCTTCTTTACCCATTCTATGAAAGAGTTTGTATTAGATTGAAATTACCTGTTCTTTGAGTGCTTGACAGAACTTGACTATAAAACCATGTGTTTTTTCTTTATGGGGCTATTTTGATTACAGATGCTTTTTCATTTTGATTTTAGAACTCCTTAGTTTCTAGTTCTTATTGAATCAAGTATTATAATTTATTTTTACAAAGTTGTCTATTTTGTGTATATTTTAAAATATATTGGCATAAGTTTTTCATAGATACATTATTTAAAACTCGTATCTTTGTGTTCTTTTATTAATTACTAATATTATTTGTTAGCTCTTTTTCCCTTAATCAGTCCTGCCCAAAGATTGTTAATATTACTAATGAAGTAGGTTCACAGAACCAGCTTTTGCCTTTTTTCTTTTATCTTTGTATTCCATCTTTGTTTGATTTTGTATTTGGTTCTAATCTTATCTTTACAAAATTCTTATTTCTACTTTTCTTGGGTTTATCATGTCATTCTTTTCCTAACTCATTTTGCTGGATGCTTAACTAATTAAGTTCACTAACTCATTAACCATACATATACACACATTTTAATCTAATCACCTCTTGAGCTTTTAACTATATAATTTAATATGTTTTATTATTATGTAATTTTAATTAATTTCTAATTTAATATATTTCTTCTTATTTTGAAGTATGTTTTCCAGAACAATTTATAAGCTTTGTTATTTTTTTAACTTAATTTTCTAGTCAGAAAGCATCATGTCACATGGCTTCATATGTGGACAATTCTAATAAATATCCTATGTCTGTTTGAAAATAATTTGTGTTCTCCATTTGTTGTGTGTAGAATTCTAGATTTGATGTTTGTTAATTATTTTGTTCACATCTTCTATACCTTCATAGATTTGTTCAAATATCCTACCCTTACTTAGAGAGTTGTCTTAAAATGCTCTATTCTGATCATGGATTTGTCAGTTTATCCTTGTAGTTGTCCATTTTTGATTTACATATTTTGAAGCTATGTTTAAGGTGCATACTAATTTGGAATTATTAGAACTTATTGATGAATTAAAGCATGTAATTAATGTATAGATTTTCTCTTTATATCTATTAAAACTTTTGCCCTAAAATTTATGTTGTCTGAAAGTAAATTGTTATATCTGCTTTTAATGGTTAGTATTTTCCCGATACACATTTTCCTATCTGTTTACTGTCTTTCAATGACATGTTTGCAGTATTCCTCATAAATAGCATATAGTGGGATTTTGTTTACATCCACTATAGCTTTTAAATATGAGCTGAGAATGCTTAACTTCAATCACCCTCCCTCTCATCTTATGTGGTGTTATCGACCAGGATTTTTCACTATTCTGAATTTTTTTTCATTTTACCCTCCAAAATTAGACATTATTATCATTTTATACCACCAATTTGATTTTGAATTTAACTACATATTTACCATTTTCTTTGTTTACCATTTTTCTAGGTTGACTTTATTTCCTAAAATCCATCTCTAACATTTCCTTTTGTGAGGGACAGTTTCTGGTAAACTCTCTCAAGTTTTATTTTTCTCAAAATATACTTATTTGAATTTGTTATTGAAAGATATTTTTTCAGAGTATATAATTCTATGTTGATTTATTTAATTTTATCACTTAAATATAATATTCCAATGACCCCTGGCTTTCACTGTTGTGTTAAGTAATCAGCTTTCAGTTTCCCCCCTTGAATAAATTGTTTTATTTTGTTTTGACTGCTTGTAAAATCTATTTCTTCACTAGTCATTGCCCCTGTACTTGGGGGATTGTTGCTGTTCCATTAGAGAATGTGACAGATCCCCAGGATGGGTATTCAATATTCTTCTGGTTATTGTGTGAATCTCCACCCACTGTGACAATGCCCCATAAACATTTGAACATATTTATATGCCTTATATGAACTTCTTATATGAACTTATATGCCTTATATGAACTTCCAATCTATCCCCCATCACTGACACCCCACACCAATGGTCCTTCACTGCCACAGTTGTAATCCTTCTGTGATCCAAAACTTCTTCAAAAATGAAGCCAATATGCTGGAGTTGGTAGGTGTATGTCCAAGAGACTTGATCTCTGGGTTGTTCATATGCCAGCTGGGCCCTGAGCCTCAGCAGAGTTGCAACACCTACTCTCCAGTTCATTGGACTCACACAGGACAACCAACAAGGAATTGAGGATGGACAACCACCTTACCAAGGAACTGAGAGAGTCTACAACTGCAAGCAAGACAGTCCCATCCATCAGCCATATGGAATCGAAGCCCCCTTTCAATTAGAGGTGGAGTGGGGAATAAAATATGGACTAGAGTGGACTTACTGATATTCTACTATAGAATTATTGAGATTCCAACAATGGAAGAAATTATATCATTGATATGGAGACAGTGGCCACTGGAGGTGATGAAGTCAGGGAGACAGAAAAAGAGGTATAATATGGGGCATTTTCAGGAATTAGAATTGTCCTGAATGACATTGCAATGACAGATACAGGCCATTATATATTCTGCCATAACCTACAGAATTGAGTGGGAAACAGTGTGCACTACAATGTAAACTATAATCCATGCTTAGTGGCAATGCTCCAAATGTGTTCATCAACTGCAATGAATGTACCACACTAATGAAAGACGTTGTTAATGTGGGGAAAAGTGGCAAGTGTGGGGAGTGGAGCATATGGAAATCCCTTATATTTTTTTTATGTAGCATTTTATGTAATCTAAGTATCTTTTAAAAATAAGTGAAAAATGTATTTTTAAAAAATGAAGCCAATAAACTAGCCAAATACAATTAATAAGAAAATGAAACAATAATGAGAATTTTAAAAATAAGAAATAAAATACACAAAAATTTAAAAAGATAAAAATAAAAAAATTGTGATAATAAAAAATAATGAGAAATATTTTAAAAGATTTTTTTTGACATTTTGCATTTCATCACTGTAAGATCTGTTGTCTTGAATGTATGGTAACATTTTCTTCCATTTATTCCCCCAGTGTCTTACTTTTTTCAATTTGTCTTCAAAGAAGTTTTAGGTTACAGAAAAGTCACATACTAAATACATAAGACTCCCATATACACAATATCCTCTCCCCTTTCCCCCTTCCCCTATTAATAACTTTAGATATGTGGATGGTACATTTGTTACAACTGATGCACAAATATTGAAACATAGCTACTAACCATGGTCGATGGTTTACCTTATGGTTTACATTTTGGATCATACACTTTTATAAATTTTGATGAATTTTAACATGACCTGTATCCATCATAGCAAGATCATGTAGAACACTTCCATTGCCCGCAAAATGGCCCCTGTTCCTTGTATTCCACTCCTCCCTCCTCCTCCTCCCCTTGGAAACTGCGACAAACATCAGGCTTCACTCCTTGAAGGACAAGATTCATAGTTACTTGCAACAACACTGAGGGCTTGACACAGTGGTCTGTCCTCCCCTATTAGGCACCGCCCATGCTTTCGAGACATTCCTACTCCTCTATTTGAAAACATAGTGGGCCTCGCCAGGATGGGAGTCCACCACTTTCCTGCTCTTTATGTGGGTCTCCACCCATATGATATTGATGACAGTGCTTATGAAACTTTACTCTTGAAATTGAAACTTAGCCTAGTATTAGAGGGTGCCTAAGAGTTACTTCCTGAGAGCCTCCTTGTTGCTCAAATGTGGCCTCTTTCTAAGCCAAACTCAGCATGTAAATGCATAACCTTCCCACCCAGTGTGGGACATGATTCCAGGGAATGAGCTTCCCTGGCACTGCGAGATTGCTACCAAGCACCAACTAACAATGCAACTGGAAAAAAGACATTGACCATAGGGGGAAAGGTAAAGGTAAATGAGTTTATATGGCTAAGAGACTTTCAAAGTGAGTAGGGAGGTCATCCCAGAGGTTACTCTTATGCATATCTCAGCAGGATCTCATTGACTGCCAAAGTAGATACTATCCCAAATAGCAGGGCTCCTGAGTGCTCTGGAGACATCCAGACACTATCGTAAGGGCAGGTAGCTCAGGAGTTAAGTGCCTTGCCAGTGGGCCCTACTTTGGAATTTATGCTCCCCAATGTGACAGAGTTGGACTCAGTTGTGGTTTCCCTACACATGGCTCTTCTGTCCTTCTATTTGAACCTATAATTAGTACTAGAATTGGTAGATGTACATCCAAGAGACTAAAATTTTTTGCCTGTCCATGTGCCAGCTGGGCCCTGAACCTCAACGAAGTTGCAATACCTACTTTCCAGTTCATTGGTCTCACCCAGGAAACTAACAAGGAGGTGAGGATGGACAACCACCATACCAAGGAACTGAGAGACTCTACAACTGCAAACAAGAGAGTCCCATCAATCAGCCATATGGAATCGAAACCCTCTCTCAATTAGAGGTGGAATGGGCATTACCATTACAGAATCCTCAGGATTGGGGAGTAAAATATGGACTAGAGTGGACTTACTGACATTATACTATAAACTTATTGTTAGTCTATCAATGGAAGAAATTATATCATTGATATGGAGGCAGTGGCCACTGGATGTTCTGAGGGCAGGCAGAGGGAAAATCAGGTGTAATATGGGGATATTTTTGGGACTTGGTATTTGTCCTGAATGACATTGCAATGACAGATATAGGCCATTATATGTCTTGTTATACCTTACAAAATTTTGTGGAGGAGAGTATAAACAGCAATGTAAACTGTAATCCATGCTTAGTGTCAATGCTCCAAAATGTGCTCATCAATTGCAATGAATGTATACACTAATAAGGGATGCTATTAATGTGAGAATGTGTGGGAGATGTGGGGATTGGGGCATGTGTGACTCCCCTATATTTTTTATGTAACATTTATGTAATCTAAGTATCTTTAAAAAAATAAAATTTTTTAAAAATTTAAAATCTGTTTCATTTTGGCATTATATATTTTGAGAATGGTGAGTCTAAGTATTGGCTTATTTTTAGTTATCTTGTTTGGAGAGTGTTGACCTCTGTGTATCTGGAATATATCTTTCTGGAAAATTCATATTGCCTTTCTTACATTCTCTATCTTCTCTCTTCTTGGAATACTTTGATGCATTTTGAACTTCTTATTTTTAACCTCTCTTTTACTAAATTTACTCCATTTTGTATTCTCTGTAATTTTTCATATCTGTCTTACAGTTCACTAATTTTACATTGATCTTAATTTGTTTGGCATAAATCTATTGAATATACATATTCTATGAAAATATAATTTCTAGACAATAGAAACATTGTAAGATACAAAGATGGAAAAACTGCATAAAGAAGATGTTCTGCTAAATAAAATGCTTTGCTAATTCTTTGCTATATATATGTGTACAGATTGATGTGATGACTTAACTCAAGTATACGAAAGCAATACACAGACATATATTTATTATATTAAACTTCTGTTAATAATTGAAAGAATATGAAATAAGCAAAGGATCTCCTATAAACAGGAGTCCAATTGCTGTATCACAATCCTTCATGATGTAGATACATATAGACATAAACTCACCAAACCAGGGGACACACCAACATCTGGCACACATCCAGCCAGAATCCCCATTGTATGCAATATAAATATACATATGTATATATAATTAGTTTAATAAGTTTATACTGACAATTAGAGTGAGAAGTAAGAATAACAAGTCAAAAGAGTAAATCAATATTGAACAGAGTCACAAAATGATAGAAAAATAGAGCAGTCTTACATATAAACTCACCAAACCAGGGAACACACTAACATCTAACTCTCATCTGGAAAGTCCCAAATCAGCAGCCAATACCAGAGTCTGATTAGAAACAACACCTGGGCAGAGCACCCCCTCCCAGGGTGGGACTTCAAATGGCCTGACCAGGGACTATCCCTTTCATTGAGCTCATAATCAATGAACTCAATACTATAGATGCCAACTTGCAAGTACTGCATCAATTCTGAGGAAGTGGCCAGCCTCCTCAGGAAGAAACACAACACTCCCCAGGCAGGAAATTCCAAGGTTTATGTATCTGTCCCTGAGAAAGTGGCCAGCCTTCCCAGGGAGGAACACAGTACTCCCCAGAATGCACCCTATCTGTTCTTATTTATTACAAAACATCCCCCAATATGCCCACTGTTCTAGTTCTCATCATTCCTCCTAACATATGAAAAGTGCTGACTAACAAGGCACTGGTTTGCTGATTAATAAAGTTTCCTGTTTACTTTTAGGTTTGAACAGTGCTCACTAAATTTTTTCCCAATACAGGAGATGGGCAAGGTTCTGACTTCTCTACTTCATTTGGGGTCAACAAACCTGAAGTTCTATTCCTGAGGAACTATATCTAGCTATTTATGACCACAGAGGAGTCTCTTATTCCCCAGTTTTCTGCTACAGCCTTAGGTTTTAAATGTTAATACTCTCAAAGAGTATTTTCTACCCATCTTGATCACTAGTTGTTTTTATTTTCTTTTCCTTTTTATGGGTTTACTGAAAATAAAGGTTATACTCCTAATCACCTTTCATATAAACAATAGAAGTTTCATTCTCCAAAGTACTAATAATTTAACTAAGGTCACTATGCAGGTCAACCAAAGATAACACATTATTCACGTTCCTTTTTAGTGCCTGCTTTTATATTGCTCTAGTAAAGCCATCTTCAGGTAGCCTTTTAGATTCAGAAGAGCAGTCAAAGAAGGTAAATTGGATACTACTGTTCTCTGATTAGAGACCCAGAGTCTGATTCTGGGAACATCCAAAATATCTGTGTTTGGGTCTTCTATATAGTTTCTGCAGAACTGAAATGCAACCACTGAAATTGGTCCCTACCTGTGAACTCATTATTCAATCTAAGAAGATGTTTTAGTTGCTCTTCTAATTATTAGTAAAGAACGATTGAGTGGTGGAATTCAGGCAATAGGAATTGTCTAAAGTTGGCTGCTATCATTATTGCAAATTTGCCTCGCTGTCCACTGGAAAAATTAGGGAAATATTCAGGAATTGAGAATATAAATTTATCTAAAGAACTAGAGAACTTAGGATAACAATAAATCCCTGTTCTTTATCTTTGGCTGTAACATCTTTTTTTATATATATAATATTTTTTTTATTTTTATTTTTTAAAAGATACTTAGATTACATAAATTTTACACAAAAAATATAGGGATTCCCATATGCCCCACTCCCCATATCCCCCACACCCTCCCATATAAACAACCTTCATTAGTGTGGCACATTGATTACTATTGATAAATGCATTCTGGGGCTTTGCCATTAAGCATGGACCATAGTTCACATTGTAGTCTACACTCTCTCCCCCACAGTTCTGTATGTTATATGATGATATAAAATGGTCTATATCTGTCATTGCAATGTCATTCAGGACGATTCAGGGAGAGGGAAAAACAGCTGTAATGCAACATCTTCTTAATTCTTTTTTTGGAATGTGATCTAGGGAAGTCTTATTGATTATAAAGGCTCACTCTTTCTAAGGCTATGCCAATCCTACCAATCAAAATGTCAAATGCCAATATTTGTGCTGAGTATGTATGTGCTTTGCAGGTTACTACATGGAATAGCATGGTTGACACATTGTAGAAAGACCACCTAGCAAAAACTACAAGAAAAACAACAACAGAACTCTTAGACCTTTCATGTCCAAAAACATCCTGCCATCTGAAACTTCCTAGCTGATTTTGGCTTTTCCAATTTGTACTCAATACTGCTAGCAGAGTTATTTTTCTTATCACCTCTCCCTCCTGCTTAATAACCTTTAATGATTCCTCTTATTGATTAAGATTAAATTTAAATCTGTTTGCCTTATATAAAGGTTCTTTATGGTAGGCCTCTTTTCAACCATACCTTACCATTTTCTTCTTCTCCACAAGCGGTTCTTAAATGAGACAAAATTCTTCTGCTCTCAGACTCTGCTCAAGCTATTTCCTTTTTTGTGAAATGCTCCTCTTGTTATCACTGCTTTCACCCTTACCCCATCTTCTTTTTTTCTTCCTCTGTAACTCGTGATTGTCCTCTGGGAAAAAGTCTACAAATCTTCAGTATGGGCTGAGTAGTTCTTATCTGATTTTCCTCAGCATAGCCAGCATGGTACTTTTTATAATTATCCATTATTTTACTGATTCTCTACTATTCTTTTATTATTCGATTAGGAGCTCATTGAAAGCAGAGGTTGTACCTTGTTTCTCTCAGTTTTCCCAGTAGCCAACATCTTGATAACATAAAGTAAGTGAATTTTATAATATCTGGCTTAATTACTAGGGTTTTAAATAAATGCATTGTTAAATTTTGAGAACAGTACTTGAATACACCTGTTGTAGAGCTTCAATTCTCCTTCTAAGAAAAATAGCATTTCATGACAGCTAATAGGAATAGCAAAATCATTAAAATCATTAAACAACCCGAGTATCAACACAGGCACAATTAGAAAGTTTATACAAAGTTACATTGCCAACCAATGCCAAAACCTTTGCATAGTAACAATACTGGAATTTGGAATAATTTATTTATATTTAAACTTATGGGTTTTGGAAATGGAGTAAGCTGGAGAATATAGAAGTTTATTCATTGCTATGACTCCTCTTTCAAGTATTAAAATTCTCATTCTAATACCTCCTGGTCTAGAAAAGCTGAATAAAAATAATAAAAAAACACACAATACATCTGTTGTAGACATATTGTGATTCAAGCAATGGAAGAAATTACAACAGTGAGGTGGAGCCAGTGGCCACTGGATGCTTTTGGGGCAGGGAAGGGAAAAGCAGTTGTAATACAGGGGCTTTTTCAGGACTTGGGATTTATCCTGAGTGACATTACAACGACAGATACAGGCCATTTTACATCAGCATATACCATGCAGAACTGTGTGGGAGAGAGTGTGGTCTACAATGTGGACTATGGTTCATGCTTAGTGGCAAAGCCCCAAGATGTGTATATTCATTGCAGGTGATGTGCCACACCAATGAAAGATGTTTATGTGGGATGTTATGGGAGGTGTGGGAGGTGGGGAACATGGGAATCCCTGTAATTTTGGTAACCTTTATGTAATCTAAGCATCTTCTAAAATAAAACAACAACAACCAAAAAAGTTTTGTTTAATTAAATACAGTGTGTACATTTTCACCTCTTGTTAATATATTTATGTACATATTTATATAATTTACATAAGTAGATGCCATTATCTGTCTTACAGGTATTCAGTGTCTTATCTGGAATTCTTAGAGAGGGCAATTTTCATAAATTCAGTTTATACAGTGTCTGACTCAAATCCATAACAGACACATAATACATGTTTTTTCAAAAATGATGTTAAAATGTTCAGTTGCAAAGGTGAGATGTGGTTACATAATCTTCCTCTTCCCTGTTCTATGAATAATTCAAATAGTAGCCTTCACATTCCTTGTAAGATTGAGAAGCTATATCTATTCTCAAGTCTTGTTTTCTATTATTGAGATATAAGAGACTACTGCAAATGCAGTCTCTAGGGCCTTGTTACAGGGGGCAGTTTCAAGTTTCCTGTGTGAACTCAAAAGTATAAGCCAAGAGAAACTTCAGAAAAGAATCTCTAGTGAAAAAGGGACAGTTTCAGGGGACAATGTCCATATTACATGGCAAGTGAATATGTATTTAACAAAATAGTGTGTATGCATGGTGCCTGTGTTTCTTCTTTCATTTTGTGTTCTATGAACATAACCAAAATAGAAATTTCTCTATAGATGTTATTTGAAAATAAGTCTTAACACAAAATTGTGGATGACAGATTTCAAAATTACATGTTTATGTATGATTATGTTTTTTTAATTTTTAATTTTAAAAGAAGTTTTAGATTACATAAAAAATATAGGGGATTCCCACATCCTCCACACCCTTCCCCTCTCCCCCATTAACAGCATCTTTCATTAGCGTGATTTAAAACATTAATTAGATACTCATAATTAAGATATTCTGTGGGAATCTTAAAAATATCTGTGTGCTTATGGTGGGGAGAAAAACAAAGAAGGAAATGTAAACCAAAATGCAAGGCTATATAACTATCCAAGTAATCTTTTAACAATTACCCATTGGACAACAAAGCAAGCCATTCATTAGTTCATGAAGTATGATTATATAAACATAGCACTTATTAGATTAAAAGAAGGAAATTTAGGAAGTAAGCTACATTTACATTTAATGGAAAATGTTCTTCCTTGAATAAAAAATTCACATCTATGCATTAGCTGAACCTTCAAATTTCACTGCAAATTATGTAAAAATAAATAAAGCAAAACTGGATGTTATGTGTATCTAAATAATATTCAGTGTGTCATGATAGCAAACAGTGTTAAGTTTTAATAATTAATTTCCCATAATCCTGGGCAAATTATTGCTTCCCACCCCCTAACTCCACCAGGTTCTGATTTAATGAAAGCAGCAATTTTTACACTGCTAACTTTCCTATTTCAAGTATTGCCTGGAAAGAAGTCCTAGTTGAATGTTCTCAAAATGTTTGCTTCTTTTACAATTTTTAATTATTCATTCTTAAGATGCCTGATGACAAAGACAGCCCAAACAAGAAAAACAAATGGAAAGTTATGACGTATAAAATGAATTCTTCAAAAGAATTTTGTTTCAAGATACCAAGGGTTATAAGTCAAATGTATGCAGCGCGTATTACTATTTATTGTCTTGCATTGGCTGAAATTCATCTCTTCTGACAACCTTGGGTAAATCATGTTACATATTTCATAAATATGAGTGCTGGTCCTTTTCTGAAGATGCCACTTAGTGTGTGAACTCACTGCCATTGGCTGCATCCCAGTTGCTGTAAGCTCCCTTAAGACCACTACTTCTGCAGAGTTCTATGGCAATTGAATCAGAGAAGAAATGGTATTTATAGAAAACATATGCAAAAGGTTGATAGCTGGTCCAGTTTTTAGTGTGCAGACTGACAGCTAAGTACAAATTGAGAAATGTAAGTTTCACTTCAAGCAAATTTATTGGGTGAAAACCTCATTCTTTCATTTCGTTTGAATATGTTCACTGCTTCTCAGAATATGCAACTTTATAAGGAACATATTTTTTATTCTTGAAGGCTCATTATTTTACAGTGTGGTTACTGAACCTAGACCATGAAGTACAGATTATCCAGTATAATATTAATCAAAATATACATGGCAAATGGGATTTCAAACAGTGCCAAAGAGTCATCTGCTTTTAACACAGAATAAAAATATGCATTTAGATTGTTTATTAAAGGATATTATGGAAAATTTATTTTTCGGCCATGTCCCTAACACCATTAACTAGCATATAATTTAATGTACTCCCCAGCAACTTGACTTTTACAGTTTCCTTCAAAACATTTATTTGTAAAAGCAAGTTCAAACTGACGTAAAAGATAACTTTACCCCTGAAAAAAGATTCAAATCATTAAGAATAAATTAAATGATCTTTTAGACAAAGGTAACAATTACTTTGGGGGTTGCAAAATAAAAAATAACATATTTCATGTATGATATGATGCTTCTTAGGGAAAAATTAAGCCAGTGCTATTTATAATGGTATAATTTATATCCTCCCGTTAAACCTTATCAGTTTTGTAAGTTTTGTTTAAATGTGAGAGTTGACAGATGCTTACATATTACGAAGGAAACCAGTTAAAGGATCTTCTAAGATTTTATATGAAAAAATAAATTCTATTTTTCTATTTAGGAAGTTCTGGACCGTTTAGTGAGTACTGGGTTTTGCACGATTTTTATAGTGTTTTTCTAATAGAGATACAGAAACCAAATCACTTCCAATTGACATGTAGTCAGTCAGTTTTCTACTGAATAGGTCATGGGGATAATGACAGAAAAATGAAAAATTCTGTAGACTAAGACTTATCAACCAAACTAAAAATTGTGACATGTTTAAATAGGTGAGATATTTAAATGGCAAATGAAACTTAAATGATATAAATAATTTAAGAATACATGCTCCTTGTAAAGAATTGAAAATATTCCAGAATAATAGTATTAAATGAAAAACAACAACAAAAACAACAACAAAACCTTGACTTCACCATCCAACTCTAAAGAACTGCTATAAACAATTTGGAGGATATCCTTCAAGACCTTTCCTCTATAGTTATATTACTATACCTCTATCTATATCCATATATTGGATGCATGTTGTACGTAAATGAAAGACACATTAAATATGCGCATATGTATAACTACTTCACATACAATTTTTTTTCACTTGACAATAACATGAATAACATGTAATTTGGGATACACATTTTTAATTTTCTAACTTTTGCATACTATTGCAGAGTATGATTGTACTTATGTATTTTAAGCCATTTCCCTACTATTAGACATTGCATTAATTTTTGTTTGCAAACTATCTTTAAAATTCTTATAAATATAACATTGAGCATATAGATATCTTTGTCTGTAAAACAGATTCCTAGGTAATTGATTAGCTTTGATAGATTTTGCAAAGTTATCTATAAGAAGTTTGGACTTAATTTTTATCTCCCCCCCAATAGTCTATATGAATTCTAGTTTCTGCACATCCTCGCAGAGTACTAGTTTCTTTACATCCTCATCAACGATGATGTTAATACTTTATTTTTGTTAATCCATTGGGAAATATATTATTTCATTCTCTTAACATGCATTTCCATTATTACTGGTGAGAATGATCATTTTATATGTTATTTAATATATATATATATTCATAAATACATAAATATAACATATATATAATATACATACATATACTTAAAATATATTATTGGGGGTGGGTAAATTGCCTCTTAATTCTCCCTCAATATTCTATGAGATTGTTTTTCTTATTCATTTCTGAAGTATGTTTCTAGATCATACATTACCCAATGTGACATATTTTTCAATCATTTTCTTTTAGGACTCTTGTGTTTAAAATATGTTAATAGTATCTTTAATCATACAGGAGATTTAAAGTTTTAGTCAAAAATTTCAATCATTCCTCTGTGTATTCTGGTTTTTGGTTTGATTGAGAAATTACTTCACCTCCTTAAAAAATAGCTCTATTTCAATTTTTAACACTTTAATACATTTTGAATAAATTTTTGTTTTATATTATTCTGTTGGCTTTTTTATCCATCTTTTTAATTGAGAAGAAATTCAGATGCAACAATGATATTGTTTCAATTATCTCTCATTTCCTCTGAGTTCAAATGCCCTTTTCATCTCTACATACACATGCCTTGGTTTTGAACTTTTTACTCTGCTTTATTGGTCTGTGTGCATATTCCTAAATGAAGAGACATCCTATTTTAATGGTTTTACTTTTACAGTAATGATCATAAAAGAATCCCCTCGCATTTATTTTTCAAATTTTTCATGATAATTGTTCAATATTTTCTAATTGTAATTTAGCATTAGTTTTGAAAATTCTTTTAAAAGTTTTGTTGCGTTTTCACTGAGCACTGTATTAGTTATCTAATACCGTTAACAAATTACTCCAAAGTTTAGGAGTTATCTAATACCGTTAACAAATTACTCCAAAGTTAACAAATTACTTATAAAATACAAATAGCTATTTTCTCACTATTTCTGTGGGGCCTTTTGTGAAATGAAAATTCAAGGCCCCTTATAAAAAATTGTTAAGAATTTTTAAGCAGACTTTAAACCACGTATCAGGCCCTGGGCAGAAGACATATGCTAATGAAGCTGTCCCTCAATAAGTATTTGAGACGGAGGCTCATGGATGATTCCAAATTTCTTATCTGAACAACTGAATGATATTGAAGGCATTTGCTGAAATGAGAAAGGTGAATTTGTGTTTGTGCAGGGGGAGGCTGGAGAAGGAAGAGAATTTTATCATTTTGTACAAATCTAAAGGATCCAAGAGCTTGACTATTGAATTTTCTCAAGGAGTCTATCCAAGAATATATTGGTAGATATTTATTACCCCTTGCTTATCTCCAATTCAGACAAGAACCAAAGAATCATTATATGTAGGGGGCCTCTATGGCTATAGCCTGTTATTTTACTTCATTTAAAAATATATCTAGAGGACTTCTAGGAAGAAAACATTGGAGTAGGTTGGCAGGGCTCAAGTCTCTTAAAAAAACAATGGAGGAAGGGCAGAAAGCCATCCAAGGGAGCTGCTTTGGGGATCTGCAGATGAGGAGAGTGCTGCAAAACCATCCAGGAGGAAGACAGATGGAGAGCAAAAAGCCAAATGAAAACCGAGAGTTACTCACCCGTGTGGCTGGGAACTGCACATATACACCACCCTGGTGAAAACCCCTGGCTCACTGCAGCCAGCTGAGTGGGAAAAGAAAGTCCTCCTGCCTGGGAGGAAGAGGGGTCTGGCAGAGAGTAGAGAGTCGTTTCTCTTCAATAAGTTTGGCCAGCTGAGACCCCTATGAATCTCAATAAAGACCCCAGCTGCCACTGAAGTGGCCCCAGGGATAGGGCACAGAGAATCTGATCAGGCAGGCTGTCACACCCAACTGCCCTGGGAGAGAGAGGAATTAGGTCAGTGAGGGGGTAGGTGGGCAGGTGCCTAACCAGCCAGGGAAAGAAGGAAGCCAGGAAGGATAGCCAACAAGCTGTTAGAAACCCCAACTCACCTGAGGGAAAAGTGGTCAGGGAGAGCCAGATAATCTTTTCAGAAGCTTACCTAACCTGTGGAGTGGGTGTAGCTCAGTGGAGGAATGCCTGTCTCAGATTCACTAGGTCCCTGATTCAATTCCCAGTACCTCCAAAGAGAAAGGATCCAAAGAGTAATCCAGCATGTTGTCAGGCACCCAGCTGGCACCTTGTGACAGGGAATTTATAGACTGAGATTTGTTTTAGGGTTTTTGATCTGCTTGTTACTTTATTTTTTTATTATTTATTTAATTTTATTTTTTATTCTTATGTTATTCACTAAAACCAGGTCTCTTACTTGAGGAGGTCAGGTTTCAAGGTGATTAATTGATGAACACTGTTGGCCTGAGATGGTTCTTAGGGACCTACGAGGGAAGCCTGTTTGTCCTGGGGTGTTTTTTGTTTTTTGTTTTTTCTCTTTGTTTCCTTTTTTCCCCTTATTTTTCTCCTTAGTTTCACTATTTCTTTTTTTCTTTCATTTTTCCTTCTTCCATTGCTTTTCTTTCATTCCACCTTCTCTTGTTTGCTTTTCATTTTTTTCTTCTTCTTCTCTTATCTTTCTGGTTTTTATTTTATTCTATTTTTTTCCTTGTTTCATTTTTTCTTCCACCTTTTTTATTCTTATTCTTTTTATTATTTATAATTTTTCATTCATTACTTATTTTTTTCTGGCTCTTTTATGGTTCCTTTTCTATCTTTTTTATTATTACTGTTATTCTTTTTTCTCTTCTCTCTTTCCTTTTCTTTGTTCTTAATTTTTTTTAACAAAACATGGACAATTATAAGGATAAAGAATAAGTGGAACCAAGTGTCAAAGAGGAACCTTAACACAAAACAAAATAAAATAAAACCCTAGGGTATAAAGAGGAGCTGACCAACTCAATAAACCTATCTAGATAAACAGATGTACCAATATAAATTACAAGAAGACTAAGAAACAGGAAGACATGGCTTAATCTAATGAACAAACTAAGAACAGGAAGAGATACAGAACATGAAACAACTAATCAAGGATGTCCAAACAAATATCATGAATCAACTTAATGAAGTGAAGGAAGAGATAAAGGATATTAAGAAGACATTGGGGAACATACTGAAGAAATCATAAACATATATAAAACTATAATGGATATGATGGTGGTGAATGGCACAATGCAAGAAATAAAAAATACTCTCAAAACACATAACAGCAGATTTGAACAGGAAGAGGAAATAATTAGTGACATCAAAGATAGTGCATCTGAAATTAGATAGATAGTAGAACAGATAGATAAAGAGATAGAAAAAATTGAGTAGGGACTCATGGAATTGAATGACAATGCAAAATACACAAAATATGCATCATAGGCATCCCAGAGGGAGAAGAGAATGGAAAAGTGGCAGAAGGAGTGTTGGAGGAAATAATGGCTGAAAATTTCCCAACTTTTATGAAGGACGTGGATTTACATGTCCAGAAAGTGCAGCACATTCCAAATGGTATAAATCATATCAAGCCTACCCTGAGACATATACTTATCAAATTGTCAAAAACTCCAGACAAGGAGAGAATTCTGAAGGCAGCAAAAGAAAAGAGATACATCACATACAAGAGAAGTGTGAAAAGATTAAGGGCATATTTCTCATCTGAAATCATGAAGCAAGAAAGCAGTGGTATGGCACAGTTAAGGTGCTAAAAGAAAAAAAAAAACCCACCAGCCAAGAATTCTGTATCAAGCAAAGCTGACATTCAGCAATGACATAGAGTTCAAGATATTCATAGATAAACAGAAATGATGAGAGTTTTTAAACAAGAAACCTGCCCTTCAAGAAATAATAAAGATAATTCTGCAGGTTGAAAGGGAAAAACAGGAAAAAGAGGGTTGGAGGAGACTGTAGAAAGGAAGAGTATTAATAAAAATAACTAAAAAGATAAAAAGAGAAATAAAAACAAAATATGACATATATAAATCTAAAAAAAATGGCTAATGTAAGTACTGCCTTGGCAGTAATAACATTGAATGTGAATGGATTAAACTCCAATCAAAAAACACAGACTGGTAGAATGGATAAGGAAATATAACCCATCTATATGCTGTCTACTAGAAACTTACCTTAGACCCAGGGATGCAAGTAGGTTGCAAGTGAATGGTTAGAAAACAATTTTACATGCAAATAATAACCATAAAAGGGTAGGAGTAGCTATAACATCAGACAAAATAGACTTTAAATGCAAAACTGGTGTAAGAGACAAAGAAGCACACCATATATTAATAATATGGGTGATTTATCAAGAAGAAAGAACAGTCACACACATTTATTCACCCCAAAATGCATGAAGCTAACATTTGAAAACTAAAGTGGAGAAAAAGATGACTCCACAATTATGGTGGGGTACTTTAATACATCACTATCACCATTAGACAGAACATCTTGACTGAGGGGCAAAAAAGAAACAGAGACTTTGAATAATACTTTAGAGCATCTAGACCTAATAGATATATACAGAACATTATACCCCAAATACAGCAGGATATACATTCTTCTCAAGTGTACATGGATCATTCTCCAGGATAGATGACATGATAGGTCACAGAACAGCTCTCAATGAATTCAGAAAGATTAAAATTATACAGCATCCTTTCTTGACAAAAATACTTTAAAAGATAGGAATAGAAGGAAACTTCCTCAACATGATAAAGGGTATATATAAAAATCAACAACTAATATCATATTTAATGGTGAAATGCTAAAGGCTTTCACTCTAAAATCTGGAACAAGACAAGGATGTCCTCTGTCACCACTCTTAGTTAACATTGTGTTAAAAGTACTTGCTCAAACACTTAGGCAAGAAAAAGATATAAAATGTACCCAAATTAGAAAGGAAGAAGTAAAAATTTGACTATTTGAGATGACATGATTTCATACATAGAAATTCCTGAAAAATATACAACAAAGCTTCTAGAGCTGATAAATGAGTTCAGTAAAGTGACAGGTTTTAAGCTCAATGTGCAAAAATCAGTAGCGTTTCTGTACAATAATAATGAACAATCTGAGGAGGAAATCAATAAAAAATTTCCATTTAAAATAGCAACTAAAAGAATCAAATATCTAGGAATAAACTTAAAGAGCTAAAAGACTTGTACACAGAAAACTATACAACATTATTAAAATAAATCAAAGAAGACCTAAATAATTGGAAGAATATTCCATGTTCATGGATTGGAAGGCTAAACATTAATATGTCTATCCTACCCAAATTGATTTACAGATTTAATGCAATCCCATTAAAACTTACAATAGTATTTTTTCATTGAATTGGTAAAGCTAATTTGAAATTTACTTGGAAGGGCAAGGGGCTCAAAATAGCCAAAAATATATTGAAAAAAAAAAAAAAAAAGAAATTGGAGGAAGTATGCTACCTGACTTTAAGCATACTACAAAACTATTGTGGTCAAAACTGCATGGTATTGGCACAAGGATATACATACTGACCAACAGAACCCAACTGGGAGGTATGATATAGATCTTTGCATATACAGTCAACTGATATTCGACATGGCCACCAAGCCCACTCAAATGGGACAGAATGGCCTCTTCAACAAATGGTGCTGGATGAACTGGATATCCATACTTAAAAAATGAAAGAGGGTCATTATCATGCCCTATAAATAAATTTACTCAAGATGGAACAAATGTCTAAATATAAGAGCCAAGACCATGAATCTCCTAGAAGATAATGTAGGGAAGCATCGACTAAATCTTGTAACAGAAAATGATTTCATAAACTACATCTAAAGCATGAGCAATGAAAGAAAAAAATAGATAAGTAGGACCACCTCAAAATTAAGAATATGTGTGATTTAAACGAGTTTGTCACAAAAGTGAAAAGGCAGTCTAGTCAATGAGAGAAAATATTTGGCAATCATTTATCCAATAAGGGCTTAATATCCAGCATATATAAATAAACCCTACATCACAAAAATAAAAAGGCAAACAACCCACTGAAAAAATGGGCAAGAGTTTTGAATTGACACTTTTCCAAAGAAGAAACTGAAATGACTAAAAAGCACATGAAAAAATGCTGAACATCACTAGCTATTAGAAAATGCAAATCAAAACTACAGTGAGATATCATCTTACACTTATTAGACTGGCAGCTATTAAAAAAAAACAGAGAACTCCAAGTGTTGGAGAGGATGTGGAGGAAAAGGAACCCTCATCCACTGCTGTTCAGTATGTAGAACGGTGCAGCCACTATAGATGATGGTTTGGCGGTACCTCAGGAAGCTAGCTATAGCACTGCCATATGATCCAGCACTCCTACTGCTGGATATATACCCAAAAGAATTTAAATCCAGGACATGAACAGATATATGCACACCAATGTTCATAGTGGCATTAGTCACTATTTCCAAAAGTTGAAAGCAACATAAGTGTTCATCAACAGATGAATGAATAGGCAAATTGTGGTATATATACAATAGAATATTACTCTGTTGTAAGAAAGAATGAAATATTGACACATGGAACTACAAGGATGAATCTTAAAGACCTTATTTTGAGTGAAGCAAGCCAGTCACTAAAGGGCAAATATTGCATGGCCTCACTGATATGACTTAAGCAAATTGAGCAGACTCACAGAGCTAGATTATGGAAGATAGGTTATCAGGTGACAGAAAGGGAGTAGAGTGTGGTGAATGGATGCTCAATATAGGTAAAACCTATGATAAGGTGGAATGTGGTAGTTTTGCTGTGGATGAGTATGAGACTGGTGCAGGGATATGAATGGGATCGATGGTGCTGGAATGTTAGGGTGAGCTGGGTGGGGATTTTGGGTTGGACTACCCATGGAAGTGAGGGGGGAGGGCTAGAGTAAGGAATAGGTGAAATCTGGGGACTTGTAGGTCTGTAGTTAAAACTACTATGGAGGTAATTTCTTTCAGCAAATATGGCAGGGGAGGATTACTGGTGCAGAGTGTTGGGAGTGGAGGGATATGCAAGAAAGTGTGCACCTAGGGCATGCTTCTATGTAATATGAAAGTGTTCATCTTAAAAAAAATTTTTTTTTTATTTTTAAAGAAGATTTAGATGACATAAGTGTTACATAAAAATATAGGGGATTCCCATATACCTCCCCCTCACACACACACTTTCCCACATTAGCAACAGCTTTCATTTATGTGGTACTTTTGTTACAATTGATGAACACATATTGAAGCATTGCTACTAACCATGGACTATACTTTATGTTATAGTTTACACTCTGCCCCACACAATTTTATACATTATTACAAAATGTACAATGGCCTCTATCCATTATTGCAATGTCATGCAGGACAATTCCTATGTCCCAAAAATGCATTGATATTACACCTACTCTTCCTTTTCTCTACCTTCAGAACCACTGGTGGCCACTGCATTTATATCAATGATAAAATTTCTTCCATGGCTAGAATAATAAGTCTACAATAGAATAATAATGTCTACTTTAGTCCATTGTTCATTCCCCAGTCTGGAGGACTTTGGGATGGTGATGCCCACTCTGTTTCTGATTGAAAGGGAGCTTAGATCCCATGGAAGCAAATGGATAAAACTATCTTGCTTGCAGTTGCAGACACTCTCTATTCCTTGGGATGGGTGTTGTCCATCATCATCTCCTTGTTGGTTGTCCTCAGTAAGTCCAGAGAAATGGAGAGTAGGTGTTGCAACTCTGCTGAGATTCAGGGCTCAACCAGCACATGAATAGAAAAAATATTTAAGTCTCTGAGACATATATTTAACAAGTATAGTGCTAGTTTCAAATAAAAGGGGTAGAAGAGCCACGTGTAGGGAAAATATAAATGAATCTAATTCTGTTACACTGGGGAGCATAAATTCCAAAGTAAGGCCTTCTGATAGAGAGCCAAATTCCTTAGCTTGTCTGCCCTGCTTATAGTGTCTAGCTATCTCTATAGCCCTCAGAGGCCTTGCTGTTTGAGGCACTGTTTACTGTGTCAGTCAATGAGATCCTGCTGAGATGTGTGTAAGCATAGTCTCTGACATGACCTCCTGAATCACTTTGAAATCTTGTAGCCATAAAAACGTATTTGTATTTAATTTTCCCCCTTTTAGTCAAGGTCTTTTTCCAGATGCATTGCTATTTGGCACTTGGTAATAATCCCTTGGTGCCAGGGAGGCTCAGCCCCAGGAGTCATGTCCCACACCAGGGGAAAGTAGTGTGTTTATAGCTGAGTTTGGCTTAGAGAGAGGCCACGTTTGAGCACAAAGCAGGCTTTCAGGAGATGACTCTTAGACAATATATAATACTAGGCTAACTTTCAATTTCACAAGAAAAATGTCATAAGTGCACTTGTCAATATGAAAGACCAAACATAATGGTCTGTCTTCCTTCTCTAAGCACTGACCATGTATTCAGGGGATTCTTGGTATTCTATTAGAGAATGTAGCAGGACTCCCCAGGATGGGAATTTAATATTCTTTCAGTTATTGCGTGGGTCTTCACCCACCAAGCCAATGCCCCATGAACACTTCAACATATTTATATGCCTTGGAGGCATGCCCCAGGTACACTCCTCCTCACACATCCCCGCATCAGTGACACCCCATACCAGTAATCCTCCCCTACCACAGTTGTGACCCTTCTGTGATCCAAAACTTCTCCAAAAATGAAGAAAAAAAATAACCAAATAATATTAATAATAAAATAAAATAAAAATATTTAAAAAAATAACAAAATACAAAAATAAAAAATAAATAAAATAAAATTTTTTTATACATTCTATCTTTCATGACTGTAAGATCTATTATCTTGTATGTAGATACATTTTCTTCTGTACGTTCTTGTATGTAGATAAAATTTCTTCTGTACGTTCCCCCAGTGTCATTATTTTTTTCATTTAATCTTCAAAGAAGCTTTAGGTTACAGAAAAGTCACATAGAAAACATAGGGGATTCCCATATACTCAATGCCCTCCCCCTTTTCCACTCTCCACTATTAATAACGTTTTACATGTGTATGGTACATTTGTTACAATTGATGTACAAATATTGAAGCATTGCTGATAGTGTTCATCTTGCCATAGGGTGTCATCTCAGTGGATGGAGGCCCAAATAATAAACAAAAAATATTAAACTCCCATCCTGGGGAGTCCTGCTAGGTTCTCAAATAGAGGGGTAAGAGTCTCTCAAGAACACAAGCAGTGCTTAACAAAAGAAGACATACCAATATGTAAACCCTCAATATTAATGCATTAATTATGAATCTTATCCTTCAAAAATTGCAACCTAGTGGTTACCGTGGGCTGTGAGGGGAGGAGAGGTGAAAAATGGATGGCACATGGGGCATTTTTAGGGCATTGGAATTGTTCTACATGATCTTGTAGTGACAGATACAGGCCATTTTGCAATATGTTAGAACTTATAAAAGTGTATGATACAGAATGTCAACCATAATGTAAACCATTAACCATGGTTAGTGGCAAAGCTTCAATATTTGTTCATCAATTGTAACAAATGTACCATACCCATGAAGATGTTATTAATAGGGGTAAATGTGAGAGGGTAGTGGTGGGGTATATGGGAATCACCTATATTGTCTATGTGACTTTTCTGTTACCTAAATCTTCTTTGAAAACAAAGAGAAAAAAGAAAAAGATACTGGAGGTACATACAGAAGAAATTGTCACTATATGTAAAAACTAACTGATCTTATCGGAATGAAAGACACAATGCAAAAAAATTAAATTTTTATATATACACATTTTTAATTTTTTAATTTTTTATTTTTTATTATTTTTATTTATTTTTTTGTCTTTGTTTTTGGGGAGGTTTTGGATAGCAGAAGAGTTGCATTTGTGGCAGCGGAAGATCACTGGTGTGGGGTGTTGGTGGTGGGGGATATGTTGGGAAGAGTGCACCTTGGGCATGCCTTTATGGAATATGAATGTGTTCTAGTGGTCATGGAGTGTTGTCTCAGTGGATGGGGACCCACACAATAACTGAAAGAATATTGAATTCCCATCTTGGGGAGTCCTGCTACATTCTCTAACAGAGTGGCAAAAATCCCTAGAGAATGAGTAGTGCCTTAAGAGGGAGGCCATACCAATATGCCAGGCCCTTGATATTGGTGCTTGTACTTGTGAACCTTGTTCTTGTGAAATTGAACTTAGCCTAGTTTATATATTGCCCAAGAGTTACCTCCTGAAAGCCTTCTTGTTGCTCAAATGTGGCCTCTCTCTAAGCCAAACTCAGCATATAAACGCACTGCCTTCCCCCACCCGGCATGGGACATGACTCCCAGGGATAAGCCTCCCTGGCACTGAGGGATTATTACCAAGTGACAACTAGAGACGCATTTGGGGACAGACCTTGACCAAAAGGGGTAAATATTAAATACAAATAAGTTTTTATGGCTAAGAGGTTTCAAAGTGAGTCAGGACATCCTTCTGGAGGTTACATTTTTGCACATCTTAGGAGGGTCTCCCTGACTGCTGCAGTAAACAGTGCCTCAAGTAGGGGGCTCCTAAGGGCTCTAAAGACTTCTGGACACTATAAGTACTGTAGACAACCCTAGGATTTTGGCACCCTGTCAGTGGCCTGTACCTTAGAATATATCATAACCTATCCCCACAATGTATCAGAGCTGGATTCATTTATTATTTACTTACACTTGGTTCTTATGCCCCTTTTATTTGAACTTATAATTAGCTCTATACCCATTAAATATGTGTCCCAGAGACTTAATATTCTGGCTGTTCATATGCCGGTAAAGCCCTGAGTCTCAGCAGAGTTGCAGCCAACAACTACACTCCAGTTCATCGGACTCAACTTACAAAAGGATGAAGATGACAATGCCCATCCCCCAAAACAGAGCGTATCTACAACTGCAAGCAAGACAGTTCCACCCGTCTTCCCCATGGGGTCTAAATCCCCTCTCAACTAGAAGCAGAGTGGGCATCACCATACTCAAATCCTCAAGATTGAGGCATAGTGGGAGAATGCAACTATAGGCTAAAGTAGACATTATTATTCTAGTAATGGAAGAACTTGTAGCATTGATATAAAGGCAGTGGTCACCAGAGTTTCTGAGGGGAAGGAGAGGGAAGAAAAGGTGTAACATGAGGCATTTTGGGGACATTGGAATTGTTCTGTATGACATTGCAATGATGGATACAGGCCATTATACTTTTTGTCGAAATGTATAAAATTCTTTGGTGCAAAGTGCAAACTGTAATGCAAACTATAGACCATAGTTAGGAGCAATGCTTCAATATGTGTTCATTAATTGTAACAAATGTACCATGTCAATGAAAGATGTTGTTAATGGGTAATAGTGTGGGAAGGGGAGGGGGTAAGTTAAATGGGAATCCCTAACATTTTTGATGTAACATTTAAATAATCTAAAGCATCTTTATAAATAATAATTTAATAAAAAGAATCGAGGAAATGCTCAATAAATATTTTTTAATTAAATTATAAAAAATATTTGTCTATATAACATTATTAAAATAATTCACATACCATGTAATTTTCCCTTTTAATTAAAGTGTACAATTCAGTGTTTTTCAATATGTTCACTGAATTGTACAACCATCACAACCATAGAATTTTATACATTTTAATCACCCCAAAAAGAAAACTTATACTCATTAGCAGTTACTCTCTATTCCCTTTTTCTCATAGATCCTGACAACTACTAATCAGCTTTCTGTATCTGTGGCTATACCTATTCTAGACATTTCATAAGAGTGGGATCATACAGTATGTGGCCTTCTGTGTCTGGCTTCTTTTACCTAGCAAAATGGTTTCAAGTTTCATCCATGATATAAAATGCACCAGTACTTCATTCATTTTTATTGCTGAATAATATTCCATTGTATGGATAGAACACCTTTTGTTTCTCCATTCAACAGTTGATAGATATTTGGGAAGTCTCTACATTTTGACTATTATGAATAAGGCTGCTATGAACATTCATGCACATGTTTTTGTGGGTATATGTTTTTAATTCTATTGGGTACATACCTAGGAGTGGAATTGCTGGGTCATACAACAACTCTATGTTTATCATTTTCAGAAATGTCAAACTATTTTTCAAAGTGGACACATTATTTTGCCACAACACCAGCAATATATAAGAATTCTAATTTCTACATATTGGTATCAATACTTATTATTGTTTGTCTTTTAGATTATAACCATCTAGTGTGTGGGAAATGGTATCTCATTGTAGTTTTGTAGTGCATTTCCTGAATAACAAGCATCTTTTCATTTGCTATTTTGACCACCTGTTTATCATTTTTGAAGAAATGTATTTTCAAATCCTTTGACCATTTTAAAGCTGAATTATTTGTCTTTTTATTGTTGTGTTGTAACAATATTTATATATTCTGGTTATAATTATATTATTAGATATATGATTTGTAAATATTTTCTCCCATTCTGAGAGTTGCATTTTCATATTCTTAATGGTGTCCTTTGAAGCACAAAAGTTTTACATTTTAAGAAGTCTAATTTATCTATTTTATCTGGGGTCATTTGTGATTTGTTTTCATATCTAGACACCTTTGCCTAATTCTAAGTCATAAAGATTTGTCTATATGTTTTCTTCTAAGAGTCTTATAATTTAAGGTATTAAATTTAGGTCTTTGATCCATTTTGCATTAATTCATTTATAACATGTAAGATAAAGATCCAACTTCATTCTTTAGCATGCAGGTATCCATTTGTCCCGGCACCAATTTGTTGAAAGACTATTCTTGTCCCATTGAGTGGTCTTGGCAGCATTGTCAAAAATTAATGGACTATAAATATGAAAGTTTTTTCCTGAACTCTAGATTTTGTTCCACTGATAAGTCTGTCTAACCTATACCAGTACCATACTATTCTGATTACTGTAGTTTTGAAGAAAGTTTTGAAATCTGCAATTGTGATTACTCTACTTTTATTCTTCTTTTTCAAGGATGTGTTAACTCTACTAAGTCCCTGGCATTTTCATATGAATTTTAGGATGATTTGTCAATGTCTGCAGAAAAGCTAGCAGGAATTTTCATAAAAATTGATTTTAGTATGTAGTTAGATTTGTCAAGTATTCCCATCTTAAAACTATTTAGTTTTCTAATCCAGGAACATGAGATGTTTTTCCATTTATTTAGGTTTTCTTCAGTTTCTCTCAAAGATGTTTTGTAGTTTTCAGAGTACAAGTTTTATGCTTCTTTTGTTAAATTCATTCCTAGGTATTTTATTCTTTTGATGCTACGGTCAATGGAATTGTTTCTTTAATTTCCTTTTTGAATTATTAATTTCTAGTATATAGGAATACAATGGATTCTACACAGTTTACAGGATGAAATTTATTCACCACGTACGTATCTTGGATAACAGATTTGAATTTAGAAACGGGAAATGTATATAAATTCAAGTTCATATAGTTACCATGATTAATATTGCTGAAGTCAGAAATGAGTTTGACCAAGCCACCATTTTCCAAGAGGAAATTTGAGGTAAATAATTATGTAAATGTTTCAAAGCTGAAATCAATTTTCTGAAGGTTGATAAGGACTTTACTAGACCATCTCATGGGTTTGAAGACAAAGAAACTGGTGGAAATTCAGCAAAATTTTGGAAAATATGATTGCTTCCTAACTATTCTACAAGGATAGTGTGAAATGAACTATGAAAACTCTGATATCATTTGCTAAAATAAATTTATGTGAATTTTGATTTTAAAACCTTGTCACCATAAAAATAATAAAGATAATTTCATTATATACTTAATTAAATTGAATATATCATGTACATTTTCAGTCTCTCACATTAACAAAATAGCAGCCATCAATTAAAATTAACTTTCAACCAGAAATAATGCTTACATTTGTCTATATTTGTGTAATTTACTAAAGTTGTTTTTCAGGAAGTGAGTGCAATTTTGCATGAAAACTTGGAATGAGAGAATCGTAATTTTTTCCACATTGTCTTTTTTGTTCATTTGTATAAACTAAATTTCCTAAGCATTAAAATAAAATCTGCGCACATTTTTTGTGTATGCATTTACGTGTCTATCACCAGCTTTTGTAAAGACCATAAAATCTAACACATTTGGATCTACTGATATATAGAATAAGTTCAATCAACTCATTATAAGTCCTGGGGTCTACTATTGTACTACTGGAATTACTGATCAGTATCTTTTTTTTTTCTCTTCTATATCCAGTTGCTTACACAATACCTACATTTGAATATCAACTAGAATTTCCAACTTAACATACCCAATATTGAGCTCATGAATTGTATCCACAAAACCTGCTCCTCTCACAGTC
Organism: Cabassous unicinctus; assembly: GCA_029593785.1. Lineage (NCBI taxonomy): Eukaryota > Metazoa > Chordata > Mammalia > Cingulata > Chlamyphoridae > Cabassous > Cabassous unicinctus. Next base: position 86,254 of record JAQZBX010000876.1, read on the forward strand.
TTCCTTATTTTAGTTAAAGGCAACTCCATCATTCTAGTAGTCAGCAGAAATGTCTTGAAGTCTGCCTTGACTCTTCTTTCTGTTATACCCTACATCCAATCTATTAGAAAATTATGCCAGCTTCTTTACATATATTGTTGAATTTATTGCAAATAAATGCATGGAATATGTATTATCATTCTTTTTTGGATGAATAAATAAAGAGATATTAATAATATCATAGAAAACACATTGCCCTTAATATATATAAGCATTCTTCTAAGCCCTTTGCTTATATTAACCCAAATAATCCTTGTAATATCCATGTTGTAAGCATAATTATTATCCCATTTTACATGTGATAAACTGAGGCACAAATGATTAACTAACTTGCACAAATTCTCATAATTAGTGTAAGAATCAAGTTTCAAACTCAAACATGGCATACTAAAATTGAGTTACTTGCAATTAGAATAAGGAAGTTTTAAATGAAGTACTTCATAATTAATGGCTACTGAACTTGTAGAATTTTATTCCTCATCCTTATCTATAGCCTACAAACATTTTCCTAGTACCTAATATGTGCCAGACATAAATGCATAGATATGATTACAATGTGCTCTTGCCCACAAGAAGATCATAATCAAGTTGGAGATGAGAGAATAAATAATAAATGAATGAATGAATGGATGTAAGAATGAATTTACTCTTACAGTTAAATATATGATAAATATACATATAAACATATATATAAAGAGAAACAGAGTTAAAAATTTTCAATATTCACTTTTGATAAACAAATTTCTGTTTGTAAAATAGAAATATTCAGGTGTTCACGTAAAAAAGAATATATTCTTTTCTTAACTTTCTGCTCACACACCTTCCTGGGAAAGTTCTAAATCTAAGTTGATGAGACTTACTGTAAGGTTTGAGTAGAGGATTTGCATGGTACCTTGTTTACTCAAAGTGCTCAGTTTTTAGAAAAGTCTTATTCTCTTTTCCTCTCAGAAACATACATATCACATCTACATGGTGTGACAGAAAATGAAATGAAATGAAAGATCTGTAATCTTTGGAACCAAAACAATATACGACTTTAGATTGTTTTTTGTATGTGAGTATATTGCATTTTTTACAGAACATTTGGCAGATACATTCAGTTTGTAAATTATATAACTGCATCAGTATTATATGAGGTGCTAAACAAATATATTAAATGCAGCAGAGTAATTAACCAAAGTCTTTCCTAGTTTTTCACTCCAAGTTACATCCAGAGAAAAGGTAACATGATAGATACAGAGATTTTTAAGCATGGGTATTAAATATTTACAATTAAAAAAAAGTAGTTCTTTAAATTTTCATCCACATCATGTTTATAGATTCTCAGATTATTACAACTAGGAATAATCTACCTCTATTTGTTTGCCCAGCTATCAAACATGCAATAGAGAAAATAAGAGAAATTACTCAAGAACTACATTCTCTGAAAGCAAGTTAATTTTATCAGGAGTAAGTAAACCATGCTGCTTAAATACTTCCTTCCAAATGGAAAAGATTCTTGTAAGGACATAAAAGAATAGTCTAGTAGAATAAAATATATTTGTTTTCCATGTAAATTGCAAAGATGGAAAATAATTTTACTTCATGGCATTAATGTCACAGGTCCAAGTCAAGAGTTTACTGTCAATTCAGAGAAAATTCTCTTTTCAATGACATATGACATAACCTTAAACTCTTAGTAGTTGTAGAATGGTTAAGGTCACCTGTTCCTACATTAAGAAAATCCAAATGATGTACATGACAAATGATAGAGTCTATTGTAACTGATTTCTGGGGCAAGAGCAATGAAATATTGCACTGTGGGATGAAAGGTTAGCGACTTGGGATATTATATCTGACACTAATCATTATTTCCCAATTGAGCTATTTGAAAGGATAGTCAATATTTTGTTTGTTATACTTCTCCCTCTAGTTTATACGAATTGGAAAGATACAGCCTCTTCCCTCTTCGTCACCAAATAGAATATGGCTATTTCTGTTGGGATTTTACCAGATAAGGAAACGTTTTAATGAAAAGCAAGTTATTTTTCTTTCCTTTTCTTTCTGGGCAGGTTTTCTTTATTTTTGTCTGTGTTTTAATAAGAAACTTTTTTTCTTCTTGCACATTGAAAAAAAAATGGAACCTTATAAAGAGTTAAAATTTTAAAGTTAATAGTTTACTTCACCATTTTGAAAAAAATGTTGAGCATTCATTGTTTATTCACTACATGCTGTTTCCCCTGGTTTCTTTTCTTTCTTTTTTTTTTTGTAAGCTTCAGTACACACTGATTTAGAAATGTTTAATCTGTTTCACCTCTAAAATTCACTCTGCTCCTGGGTTCTGTAGACCTGCCAATGGATTTTTTTCTCTTCTCGTAAACTGACCTATTCTTACCTATTGTCCTATTCAAAAGGTATCTTACAGTGGTCCAATTTTCAATTAAAAACTACTATCCAAAGTCTTTCCCACAACACAATGGGTTTAAACTATTGGCTGTTTTTCTATATGGTTAACCTGAGAGCACTTTGGTGATTGTGTTTTGAAAGATAAATGCATCTAAGCACCAGATATGCATTCATCTGCTGCAATTTTTGTGTAAACCATGGTTTAAATTTCTCTGAAGTAGAAGTGGATTATAGATGGTTATAAGATTTTATTGTAGCTAGTCAGAAATGTGAAGAGAAAGAAGCACTAAATAAATTTATTTAATTTCCTATCACTTTGAAGGGCAGGGGTTGTGAAAGAGCCAATCCAGAATGCTATTGTTTTACTTAGCTTCTTATTTCATTCTGTCTGTAATTCCCTACAGACTATTCAACATGACCTAAAGCAGTAAACTCGATTAATCCACAGATCCAATATAATCTAAGAAAGTTGGGCTCACTTTGAGTCCAATAATCATGGGAGTGCATATTACAAAGATTCCATGGAGCTGTAATTGGAAAAAAAAAACTTCTATAGCTTCCATTTTGCAATATTTTGTCTTAAGCCATGCCTACTATTATTACTACTGTTATTATCAATTTTACAGCATGTTCATTACTGTGGTGAATTGAATTGTGTATGCCACACAATTTGGACATGTTCTTGTTCTTGGTCTGTATTACCTGGTGAGTGTGGACCCATTGTAAATAAGGTTTCTTCAAGATGTTACTTCAATTGTGTGGTGCAACTGAACCAGGTTGGTCTTTACTGTGGATTACTGGAGTCCTTTATAGGCTGAGTGAAAGTGGATGGAGAGAGAAGCCACTGGAACAGCCACAAGCTGGAAGTAAAAGGAACCCAGAAGAGAAAGGAGCAGGTGCTACCATATGCATTACCAAGTGAAGGAAAAGCCAAGGACCCCCCCAAACTTGCTAGCCAGCCAGAAGATAGTGACCCCAGGAGGAAGCAAGTCTTTTAGTCTCTGAAATGGTAAGCCAAGAGATTCCTATTGTTAAGCTTCCCCATTGTATGTATTTGTTCTGGCAGCAGAGTAACAAAAATTTACTATTACTCAGTCTACTACTACTACTATGTCTATTACTATTGTTCTGTAATTAACATTACTATGCCCCTATCTTTGAAGCAACAAGGAAAGGAGTGTTTTTTCAAATTTGAAAACCATTGTTGAGATGGCTCTAAAATAGACTATAAAATTCAGAATTTTGGAGCAAATATGAGAAACTTTCCATATGACCTTGGTCTGAGAACTGCAAGGAGTTGTTCATCATTACTAGCCAGATAGGGTAAAACACAGCATATTTATGACAATATAATATAAGCCATTTTGAATTAAAGGCACCCTTTCTTTAGAAAGCGCAAGAGAAATATACTCAAATTGCCTACCTCTTGAGCAAACTTGGTCTTGCACTAGCCTTGTCCACTTCACCATGAAACTGAAGGAAAAACTATATCCCCTCTCCTGAGGCCCCATCTAAAGAACACTATGTGAAGAGTGCACTAGCTATTCTGCATATTTCTACATCCATCTTTATCCTTCTTAAGGGAGTAGAGTTTCAATTGGGTACTTTAAGGCAAGGAAGAATGCCATCATTCATACGGCATCATCTGTACTTTGCAAATGCCTTGCAAAAAAATTAGTTTGTTCTTTCTTTGTTGGGACAAGACTTTCATGAAACAGATCAATTGCTGTGTGTTCGACATGCTAATCTGCTGTAGAAAACTCTAGCCTTACTTTTGCATGAAAGAGGTTTTCTATCTGAGTGGGAGCTGTACTAGTGACTGCAGTGCTTGAAATCCAAAATGAGTAAAAAAATTGAAACCCCCAAAGTTTAAATGATTGTTCTCAGTGTATAAAACAAGTGTATGGCAAAGCTAGAGATGAAACTTGAAACACTTGAGTCAGTTTGGCAGTTTAGCCTTGAGAATATCACTCTGTTTTTCCAACCTCAGTTGAGCAAACTGTCCCTTAGTAAAGCTCCCTTACAAATAACTATTTTTTCATACATCAAAAGGAGGAAATAATTCTTGAGTTTTATTTTGCACCTTTGAGGAATACACTTATTATTTTTATTTCCATTTCCCAGGTAGATAATCTGAGTCTCATGAGAATTTTCTGGTTCACATCACATCAAACCTTAAATTATGAATTTCAGAGCGAACTGTAGAATTTTCTTTACTTACCTTCACATATTACAAGCAATAAAACGGGGGTCAAAGAGGGGAAATGATTTAAGCAAGGTCATATGGAAAGTTAATGTCAGAGTCTGGGTAGATCACATGTCTCCTGACTCTGCCAGTTTTGACCCTACTCCTGGCTTGTTCTGGTCATACAAGGAAGGACTCAAAGCCTTGGTCAAGTGCAATACACATGAGTTGCACCCACAGAAGCAGTCAGAAAGAAGAGGTAAAATCCAAGGATGCCACAATATAACACCTTTCTACTTGAATTAATCATTTTCAGAAAATAAGATGAAAAGTATAGTTAAGAAGCAACAAGGGCAAAAAGGAGATTTATTGCTGATCGAAATGGACTAGTAATTCTTTGTTCATCCTCATAAAAATCATGTAGTGCAACAGGAGGAAGAAATTAAAGGAGCATTCAGAAGGCCAGTGGCAATGGTATATCACTCTAGAGACGAAGGAATGAGAACCTATGAGGTGAACCATAGCACGAAGGAAAGAGAAGTAGGTGCCTGCTGTCCTCCTCTGATCTTGTGTTATTCATCATGAGGAACTTGTCCACAAAACATAGAGTTTCTTCTTGTAGGGAAAGAAAAATATTTGGAAAGAGACGCATAAAATCTTTTGCCTGTAATTCTATATTTATATGTAAAAATATATTCCTGCTGTCAAAATTGCAAGAGGAACAATATTTGTGGTATTTACTAAAAGGTTTAAATGTGTTTTGAAGACAGAAATAGGTGTTTTTGGTGAAAAAGCCTCCTTTTTGTTGTAACTCTTGAAAAATTACACATTTTTCTATAGCTATTTTAATTGCTATAGATATTTTACCTTTCTCAAAGTGCTTTCACATCTTTTTTCTCATTCACCTAATTATTTACAAATATTCATTAAGGGCCAACCAGGCATAACTGTGTGCCAGGCTCTGTTTTAGAAGCTGAAGATACATTTGTTAACAAAACAGACAATGCTTCTTTCCCTGGGAATTTACATTATCATGGAGGGAGGACAAATTATGAAGAAATACATAAACATGATATTCTTGGAGAAGGACAAAAGAACTAAAATTAGATTGATAAGATAGTAAGTGACTGGCAGAGGCAAATTTAGATGAGGTGGTCTGGGAGGAACAATGTGAAGAGGGGAATGTAGACTGAGAAGCAACCAGCATGGTATGGTTATTATTACTTCCTTTTAAGAGCTCTTAGAGGTATTTCGTCCCTGTGTTAATGTACCCATTTTATAAAATGAAGCAGTAAGACACAGAGAGAATAAATGACTACCCAAGGGAACAACAGAGTGCATTAGCATTGAAGTCAAGTCTAGATCCAAGTCTCCTCATCCCCAGATCAACACCATTTAGTTATATTGAGATAAATGATAGACTAAGATTTAGTAGTTCACATGGATTGGTAAAACAAATGCAAAATATTATCACTCATAAATGATCATGATTCTGGAGTGATATTTTTCTCATTCAGTATTATTGGATTTGTTTACTGTTCCTTCTTTTAATGCAGCTTGTATTGGTTTGTGTTTCATAGAGCAGTGCTTTAGAGTGCTCATTTTCATAAAGACAGAAACTGCTAGTAAACTTAAATTAACAAGTATGTGTATTTAAAATACGTGTTTTATCACTCTAAGAGGGACTTTAAAATAGCTTTATATTAGTAGAGACTCAAAGTAAAATATGCAATACTTTTGGTCCAGAGCCTATAGTGTGCCTATCATCTAAACCTCCATATTTTGAGAATCACCATAAAAGATGAAACTGCTAGATACTCAATTTCCCAGCATCCCTTGTGGCTTGTCTGAACTGATTAGATGCATCACCTCAGATTCTGAATGAGGATCTATTAAGCCAAAGTGCAAAGGCAGGGGAAAATCCATTTTCATGGCAGAAGGTGGTAAGGGTCAATACCATTCATAAAGCAGGACACCAAAGGAAGTGGTGCCAGTGCTGATACTAAGTGCCAATGCCTGCTGTAGAAGTTGTGAAAAGGAAAGCCTCTGGTAGACAATGACCAGCAATGTTCCCTTAGGTTGGAATTTGTGGTGTGATTTTGGCTACCATTTGGCTATTGCCCATGCTTTCTTGGTCTGCCCATATCTGAATCTCATTATCCAGGCAGTCCAATGATTCTGTGAGCAACTCAATATATTATCAATAAATGTTTTTTCTGATCAAATGGATCAGTATTGATCTCTGTTGCTTGCAACATTAAAATTGTATCTAGATACAATTTCTCAGGAAGAAATATATTTTCTACAGACAAAAGTTTTATTAGAAATCTCAGGTTGGGTAGGGCAGAAGAAGACAGATATATGAAGTTAATGAAAAACATCTCCCCAGGTAAGATCCCACCCCTGGCGAGAACATCTGGATTAAGACAACTTTCTGTTGTTTTAAGTGTCACATGGATGATTATTAATCATTGAATCCTGAGACAGGAACCTGGGAGCAAAAAGTCAATAGAACATTTAGTTGAATTTTGGCTTTTTTGGGCACAAGATGCTAAGTATTATGGAAATCCATTTTGAGAATGCAATTAAGGGAGTCTGATCTTCATGGGAGAGGCCACATATATAGGTAAAACCTATCTCAGTTACAAGTGAATGTTAAATATACATAAACCCCTCAACTTTTTAAAATTGTGGAAATATATTTGTAGTACATGTTCTGTGAAAGAAAAATATTGAACATGATGAGAGGTGATTTCTTTAATAACTCTTTCTAAATGAGAGCCAATTTTCCTACAGGTTTTGATCTCTAGAATTCACCAAGTCTCATGTTTGGGGAACACTATAAATCCTTTGAACAAACTAAAATAAAGAACAACAACAAAATAAACAACCACTACCCATGCCACAAAAAAGGGGGAAGGGAGGGAAGGAATCCACTAGCCATATCTTGAATGGAGAACTGCTCTAAACTTCCAAACATAAAATACATATAAAAAGAATAATGCCAAAGTATGAATATGGCCTCTGTTTCTCTTTAACAGTTTTTTACTTAGGGAAGATGGGTGGTATTGGAAGTGTAAAGTGTTAGAGAAAAATTAATTTGGAGCACATAATTGAAAGCCACAGCTTAAACTAAATGCAACAGTGTGCAGTAAAGCTCAC
>JAQZBX010000877.1:0-94009 GCA_029593785.1 Cabassous unicinctus
CTTTTGGTGAGGATATAAAATGGTGCAGCCACTGTGGAAAACAGTTTGGTGGTTCCTCAGAAAGTTAAGCGTAGAATTTCCATATGATCTGGCAATCCCACTTCTAGGCACATATCCAAAGGATTGAAAGCAGGGACTTGGCCAGATATTTGCACACCAATGTTCATAGTGGCATTATTCACAATTACCAAAAGATGGAAGCAACCCAAGTGTCCATCAAACAATAAATGGACAAACAAAATGACATATGTACATAAAATGGAATATTATTCAGATGTAAAAAGGAATGAAGTTCTGATACATGCCACAACATGGATGAACCTTGACAATATGACATTGAGTGAAATAAGCAAATAATTGGTATGCAATAATTAGATTAAGCAAATTCGTAGAGTCAGAAACTAGGATACAGGTTACCAGTATCTGAGGTTGGGTTAGAGAATGGAGAATTATTGCTTAATTGGTGCAGAGTTTTAGTTTGGGCTGATAGAAAATTTTGGTAATGAATGATGTTGATGGTAACATAACATTGTGAGTGTAATTAACTCCACTGAATTATATATTTGAATTGGTTAAAAGGAGAAATTTTTGATTGAATATATGTTACCAGGATAAAAATCATTAAAAATAAAACCCCACAAAACCATAGGACTGTACATCGCAAACAGTGAAACTTGATGTAAACTATGGATTATAATTAATTGTTCAATTATAATAATATTGTTTCATCAGTTTTAAGAAAGGTGCCACAGTAATTCAAAGTATTAATAATAGGGAAAACTATGGAGGGCTGGTATATAAGAACACTGTATTTTAAAATATATGGACAAGGAAAAAATAAAAGAAGAATAAAAATAATATACAGACAGCAAACTTTATGATCAGATTAGGTAGGGGCTGATGGCCCTGAAGACTAATTATCACTAGGGACAGGACTCTGGTAGACACGGTGCAGGAAGAGCAGATAATGTAATTATCAAATAAAATAACCTAAAATGAATTCACAGACTCACAAGGTCTTCTACAGAAAATCAGGGCATTGATTGGGAAAGATGAGTTCTCTCTAATTGAAATGTGATACTTTAGATGATTCAGACTACCCAGAATTCCAAAATCGCACTGAGAATGTTTTGCCAGAATAAGTATATACATGCCACAGTAGTCCAATAACAAAATTATAACTGGAAAGAGAAAGCTAGGAGCAAAAGAATTGCAAAGTTTTGGTAATTTTTCATTTGTAGAAATTTGGAAAAATATCTGAAAGAATGGAATCTGTGGTAGATTGAGTTATGTATCCCAGGAAAAAACCTGTTGTTATTCTTAATCTGTATTTCTGTGGGTGTGAGTGCAATGTAAATAGGATCCATTAAGATGTTATTTTTGGCTAAAATGTGGTCCATTGGAATGAGGGTGGATCTTAATCTGGATTATTGGAGGCCTTATAAAGATGACCTAGAAGTCATTATAGCAGAAGAGAGGATGTTGCCATGTGACAAGAAGAAGAAATGCAAGACAAGGAACCCCAAGGATTGTGATCAGCCAGTACCAGAAATCTCCAGATTTAGGAGAGAAAGCAAGTTTTGTTGATATTTTGATTTTGGACCTCTAGTCTCAAAAACATGAGCTAATAAAATGCTTGCTTTTTAAGCCAAAACCAATTTGTGGTATTTATGACAGCTGCGCAAGCCAACTAAGACAGAATCCAAAATCGCTATACTAAGGAGGGAGAAATATAAATTTTAACAGGCTGAATTTATCAATACAGATGAATTCATCAGAGATTCTGGATTCATCATGCCAGTTTAAGCAATAATAGTGTTCAGTTGATTGAAAAGTGTATTCAATGAGTATCCACACCATATGAAGCTGATATGAGAGAAATCATGGGTATATTATAAAGAAAGAAACCCAATATCTTAGATCATATGTGACCCACTTCCCTACTCCCCTAAGTCCCCCGAGAGGGTTTGACAGACACTTCCATCTCCATGATACACACATTGATGAGAAAAGCACCAAAGTCCTTAGGTAGTGTGTAGTGACAGGTCTCTACAGGTTGGGGAAGCTCAGTTACTGCAGTGGGGATGAAGGAACCCCAGAATGCAGAAGAAGGTATTAATAGCAAAACAGGCAGCAGAGTCAACATGATTTTCAGAATAGTCCTATCTACTGGGATCATTGATGGTGGCTAATTGACTGTGGAATTCCAATGACTACCAAGATTCTATTTGGGTACATAACTCATTTGGTGAGCAAGGACTGACCAGAGCTATGATAAGTCTTCATAGTCCCTCAGTTTCTAGGCTTGAGACAGTTCTCAGACTCAAAGCGCCATGAATTAAGGGAAGGCCCAGACACCTTGGTGAAAAAACCATCAAAAACATCAATAGTGTGTTCCTTAATGTTTCCTTTTGCCTTTCACAAAACAACAGGTGCCCATTTGCCAAAGTAAGTGCACACTGGGGAGAAGGAAATGCCCAGACCTCTCATGACGATTAGCTAAACCAGAATGCAACCACCAATAAGACTGAGCCTTTGGAGGTTGAGTGATAAATGAAATTTAGGCTTGGGTTCATCTCATAGTGGACTTGGTACGCCCTGTACTTACATTACCAGTTTAGTGTATATACTCAAAATAAATATGCTCATCTACTGGCATGTCAACTCCAAATGTATATGTATATGTGTGTGTACTCATTTAATATTCACAACAACCCATGAGGTAGGTCCTATCATCACATTTTACAGACGAACAAACTAAGATACAGAGTGGATAAGTAACTTGTCCAAGATCACATACCTAGTCTGTGGCAGAGATGGAATTAGAATTCAGGCATTCAGGTCCCAGAACTTATGCTTTATTCATTGCATTATAGTATGGAATAGAAAATTTTATTCATTTCTGGAATAAAAAAAAAGATAGAGACAACACACTATGTGTCAAGCAATATACATAATATACATACATGCATGTATATATAATGCATTATAGTATATATAGATGTACTCACTTATCCACATATGCTTACACATGCACATTTTAGGAAAATGTACAAGAAGCAAATGATATTGGATACTTTTGAGAAGAGTATCAAGAGTAGGAGTGAAAAAGCTTTTGATTTATATTTCATATATTTTAGTACTGCTTGAATTTTATAACCATGTGGAAATTTTACTTTTGCTTTAGTATGAAAAGATAATTTGGATAGTAGAATTTGGGGGTCTGAGCCATTTTTGTTTTCTTCTCTATACTTTCTGTATTAAATAAATAATAAATGAAGAAAAAGAAACTATAATCAATGAATAAATTTAGGGTTTTATGTCAAGTATTAAATATTTCTAGAGAATGTTAAAAAATTACATCTCAGGAAAGAAAGCCTAACTAATGAGGATTCAATTAACACACTTTTCCAAAATAAGGAAAAGTGTGTGCAAAGGTGCTGGGGTAGGAAAGAGCATTCTTTGAGAAACAAAAAAAAAAGTTTTCATGATTGATGCATAGAAATGGATCCAGGGGAAGAGAGATAATGCTTGTCTTGGAGAGAAAGCCAAGGCCTTGAGGGACATTTTAAATATTTTGGATCTTGCCCCAAAAGTAATGGGAAATCATTTAGAGTTTTAAACACAGCAGTCACATGACCAGATCAATGTTTTTTAAATGATCACTGGATCAACAATGTGAATAATAGATTGGGAAGAGGCAAAAGTAGAAGCTAGGGAGGGGCAATTTACAAGTGAATTAGAGTGGTGTAGAAAAGAAGATAATTGTGGCTTAGACTGTGACAGTGTCAGTGGAGAAAGAAGGAAGTGGATGGATTGCAGAGATAACAAGTAGGCAAGATCAATGTGACTTGGTTGAAGGATGGTGAGAGAGAAGGAAGAGGCAAGAACGTGGTGTGTGAGGATGTCATTTCACTTCATAGGGATCAAGAAAGTGAAGAAGAAAACATGGAATAAACTCAGAAATAGCAGTTAGAAATCCAAGTAAAGATGTTAAGCATGCAAATGCATTTATGGCAGTGGAGTTCAAAAGAGAGGTCTCTGTTTCCACAAAAATGGCATCATAGGAATAAACAAGAACATCTAGGAGAAAGTGACCCATGAGGAGAAAGACTCTACAGAGACCAGCTTTCAGAAAGCACTTAGTAAATAATATTTGAATGAATGAAAGAGGCAGCCAATGAGACCAAGAAAGAGTTCCATGAAGAAATAGGAAAGTCAAATAGGCAACAAAAAAGAAAGGGAAAAAAAGTGTGGTAAATTCTATCAAAAAAGCTGAGAAACAAATTTCATCAACATAAGTTGATACCAGGGATTTATTTTAAAAGAGTTCTGGGGTTTTCCATAGGGTTAGAAGAACTCTTATCTGATCCCAAATATAGTATTGGAGAAGTGATAATATTGATAATGATAGACCAAGATAGTATAAGATACAAAATCAAAGAAAATTCCCATTTTGCCCAATATGCTCTGTTGAAAAATATAAACTCAACACACTATTCTGGTAAACTTTCTCTTATCTGCATAATTAAAATAATTGGGTCATTGCATTTTCAAAAAAGACCATTTAATAAAAGGATTTTTAATTGAACCTCAAACATAATGGATGTAATTGAGAAACAAGAACATGGTTTCAAGTAAGTCCGCTATATGATTTATTAATGTTCATTAGAGCAGAATACTACCAGGTGTCTCAGCAACATTGGTTCATATGATGGACCAGGTGTGTGGTGTTTTCATTCTTAATTTCATTCCCCTAGTTTTTTTATACTGCTTACTATTCACCCAAGCAATGTTTTAGTATTCAGGAGTTCAACATAATTTAGCCCAAGGTCCCTACTCTCAGGGAGCTTGCATTCTGGTAGTGAAGGGTGATGACATAAACATAATTCTATATTAGTAATGATACAAATATGCACAAGTTCTCAAAGAAGCACTATATCTATTAGAGAGATCTCCTGTCGGAGGTGACATAAGACTGTACTTTAAGGGGTAAATAGGATTTGGGCAGAGAAACATGAAGTCAGGTGTACCATGTAGAAGGAAAATCCACATAATCAAAGAAGCAGAAACAAAACAAAAGCAGTTGGATGTACACCCATTAGAATGGCGGCTATTAAAAAAAACAGCAGACTATAAGTGTTGGGGAGGATGTGGAGGAATGGGAAACCTCATCCACTGCTGGTGGGATTGTGGAATGGTCCAGCCACTGTGGAGGAGAGTTTAGCAGTTCCTCAAAAAACTAACTATAGATCTTCCATATGATCCAGCGATTCCACTGCTGGGTATATACCCAGAAGAACTGAAAGCAAAGACACGAACAGATACATGCACACCAATGTTCATAGCAGCATTGTTCACTATTGCCAAAAGTTGGAATCAACCCAGGTGCCCATCAACAGATGAATGGATAAACAAAATGTGGTACATACATACAATGGAATATTACTCAGCTGTAAGAAGGAATAAAGTGCTAACACATGGGATAACATGGATGAATCTGGAAGACCTTACGTTGAGTGAAGCAAGCCAGACATTGAAGGACGAACAGTACATGATCTCACTGATATGAATTAAGGAAATTGAGCAGTCTCTGAGAACTATTGCCTGAAAGATAGGTGTACAAGAAACAGAAAGAAAAGCGAAAGATGTGAGCCATCACCCATATGGACATAACCTATGGTAAAGTGATAGAGTGTAGTTGTGTATTGAAGGGATAGGACAGGAGGGTAGTGATATATTGAGTTGGGTGGTATAGGGTTGACAGGTGGGTAGATTGGGAAGGGTGGGTTAGAATACCCAGGATACTGAGGGGAGAGCAGAAATAGACAGGTGGGCATCTCTTAAGAACAAGGGTGGTTCCTAATAGTGGAGGACAAACCGGTGTGTCATGACCTCTTGTTGCATGTAACTATGAATCTTGTGATCCAATGAGTCAAGTCAGGGGGTCATCATGGGCCCCAGGGTGATGGGGAGGGAGAAACAGAATAGATCAACAGCGGGTATTTAGTGGTCAGTGGAAATGTTTTTCATTACCTTACAGTGATGGACACAGGACATGGTAAATATCATCAAAATTTACAAAAGTGTACGATCTAAAATGTAAACCATAATGTAAACCATTGACAATGTTTAGTAGCTATATTTCGCTATCTGTATATCAGTTATAACAATAATGCTACCATCCACATACAAAAAGGTTTTAATATGGGGTGAAGAAAGGGGGAGGAGGTTGGGTATATGAGAGTGTCTTGTATTCGGTGTGTGACTTTGCTGTGGCCTAAAACTTCTTTGAAAATTAAATGAAAAATAGTGAGACACTGAAGAGTGAGAGGGGGAAGGTGCCACAATTGAGACTGGACACCAGATATTGCAGTGATAAAAGGCAAAACATCAAAAAAATTTCTTTTTAATTTTTTAAAATTTTTTCTCATTTTTTGAATAACCCAATCCTTTAATTTTATTTTATTTTTAGTTTTTTTTTTAAGTTTTCATGTATTTTATCTCTTACATTTAAACATCATTATTATTTCTTTTTCTTATTAATTGTATTTGGCTATTGTATTGGCTTCATCTTTAAAGAAGTTTTGGATCACAGAAGGGTTACAACTGGGGCAGGAGAAGATCATTGGTGGGGGGTGTCAGGGATGGGAGGTGCATGGGAGGAAGTTCACCTGAACATACATAAAAGGTATATAAAATTGTTCAAATACTCACAGGGCATGGTCACAGTGGGTGGAGAACCACTCAATAAAGGAGAGAATACTGAATTCCCATCCTGGAGAGCTCTGCCATATTCTCCAAGGGTGTAGCAACAGTCTCCTAAGTGCAGGAGCAGTGTCTGGCAAAGGAGGATGATCCACTGATGGACTCTTGTTATTGATGACTAGCCTTATGAGTCTTTGCTCTTGAAATTTAAACTCAGCCTATTGTTATAGGGTGCCTAAGGGTTGCCTCCTGAGAGCCTCCTTGTTGCTCAAATGTGGCCTCTCTCTAAGCCAAACACAGCATATGAATGCATTACCTTCCTCCCAGCGTGGGACATGACTCCCGGGGATGAACCTCCCTGGCAATGAGAGATTATTAACAAGTTCCAAAGGGCAATACAACTGGAAAAAGACCTCGAATAAAAGGGGGGAAAGGTAAAGACAAATGAGTTCATATGGCTAAGAGACTTCAAAGTGAGTCAGGAGGTCATCCCAGAGGTAACGCTTATGCACATCTCAATAGGACCTCATAAGTTTCCAATGTAGATACACCCCAAACAGAGGGGCTCCTGAGGGCTCTGGAGACACCCAGGTCCTATATCAGGGTGGATAGCCCCAGAGTTTTGCACCTTATCAGTGGGCCCTACTTTGGAATCCTTGCTCCTGAGACAGAGTTGGACCCAAATATGTTTTCCCTGCACATGGTTCATCTGTCCCTTTTATTCAAACTTATATGTGTTGCCAGAGTTTGTAGTTGTACTTCCAGAGACTGGAGTCTTTGGGCTGTCCATGTGCCAGATGGGCCTGGAATCTCAGTGGAGCTGCAACTCCTACTCTACAGCTCAATGGACTCACCCTGGTCACCTGGTGGGGAGATGATGATGGACAACAGCCATCCCAGGGAATGGAGAGAGTCTGCAGCTGCAAGCAGGATAATCCCATCCATCTTATCCGTGAGATATAAGTCCTCTCTCACTTGGAGGTGGAGTGGACATCACCATCTCAGACTCCTCAGGATTGGGGGAAGAGCTATGGACTAGAGTGGATTTACTGGTATTCTGTTATAGACATATTGTGATTCACGCAATGGAAGTAATTACAACATTAATGTGGAGCCAGTGGCCACCAGATGCTTTAGGGGCAGGGAGAGGGAAAAGCAGTTGTAATACAGGTGCTTTTTCGGGACTTGGGAATTATCCTGAGTGACATTGCAATGACAGATACAAGCCATTTTATATCATCATATAACATGCAGAACTGTGTGTGAGAGAGTGTGGTCTACAATGTGAACTATGGTCCATACTTAGTGGCAAAGCCCCAAGATGTGTATATCTATTGCAGGTGATGTGCCACACTAATAAAGGATATTTATGTGGGAGGTTGTGGGAGGAGTGGGAGGTGGGGCATATGGGAATCCCTACAATTTT
The DNA here is from genome assembly GCA_029593785.1 of Cabassous unicinctus. Classification (NCBI taxonomy): domain Eukaryota; kingdom Metazoa; phylum Chordata; class Mammalia; order Cingulata; family Chlamyphoridae; genus Cabassous; species Cabassous unicinctus. Next base: position 8,135 of record JAQZBX010000877.1, read on the forward strand.
TGTGTAACATTTATGTAGTCTAAGTATCTTTTTAAAATAATATAAAATTATTATTAAAAGAAAAAAAAAAGCAATTGGATAATACTAGAGGAAAACACAAAGGACAAGAAGTGAAAATACTTGGGGATAGAATGCTAATTGTGGGTTTAGGATTCATAAAGGCCATGAGATGAAACTTGCACCTTAACATGGAGGTGAATGGGAACTTTTGATCTTTTGAAATATATATATATATATAAATCTTTTATATATCTTTTATATATCTTTTATATATAAAAGATTTTATATATATATATAAAATCAGGTCTCTGTGTTGGAAATGAATTTGGAGAGGACGTGACTTGGAATCAGGCAGATAAGAAAGGGGGTTGTAGCAGTAATTGAAAAGAATAATTTAGAAAAGTAAAACAAGAGAATTGGTAGTAGGTGTAGGGAGGATGGAATAGATTTGTAGTGGTTGTATACTATTTTCTGACTGTGCAGTGTCCCCTTCTCAGCTTCTTATATGATCAACTTCTTTCCTTGGGGAATGAATCCTCATCCACCACCATGCCAACAATGTGAGTCTAACAGGGCCTACCACCTGAATGAATCAAATTGGCTAGCTCTTCCTACCACCACCACAGTAACTGACCAAGGAAAGAAGGCATCCCAAAAGCTGGGCCAAAAAGAATCATTTCTAGGATAGGAATTAGGAAAGGCAGAGCCCTTTTCACTATATATAAACTGTGAGCATGGATTTGCCAGGGAGGATGCAATCAACACAGAGAAAGAAGCAGAGATCATGGGGTGGTACAAGAGAGGGACTGAGAGATTTAGAGAGACACCTGGTGGCATTAATTTCCTTCTTCCCCTATTGTATTTCCACCAGACTAATTGATACATGCTTATATAGTTTCCCTTTTGCTTGAGGGAAACTGAAGTTGGGTTGCTGTCACTTGCGACCCAAATTGTCATTATTGGTACAACACTCAAGTAATATTTAGGAGCTAAAATAATGAGGACTTGAAAAATAACTCAACATTGGGGTGAGAAAAAGTAAGAAAAGAAGAACAATGTTATATTCTAGTTAGTGATGGGTGGAGTGTGGTACTGTTAACTGAGCTAGAGTAGACAGGAGGATCAACAAGTTTGGGGAAAGAGAAAATGAGCTGGCCTTTGCACATGTTAATTTTAACACACCTATCAGCCATTCATGGGACATTCAGCTGATAGGTGGATAAATTAAGACTGAAGCTCAGGATTAAGTTCTGCAAAGAAACAGACTGGAGAATTGCCACATAAAGATGATCCATGAAAACTATAAAAATGATGAAATTAGATGGGGAAAATGTGCAGAGTGAGAAACGCAGTGGATTGAGAATGAAAATCTGGAAAATGTCAGCTATTAAGGGTCCAAAGTGGGAGAACACATTAAGCTGATAGAAGAAGAAATGTTATGAAAATACTTCTTTAAGTATGTGCAGCATTAAAGAAGTCAAATGGCAGGGAATACATAGGAAGACGTTCCCACCTCTTTTAAGAGCTATGAAGGGGTCCAAAAAGACAATGCCTGAAAAGTCTTTGTACTAGTTTACTGTTGCTGCTGTTAAAAATGGCCACAAATTTAGTGGCTTAAAACAACACAAATTTATTATCTTACAGTTTTGGAGACCAAAAATCCAAAATGAGTTTTTCATGGGACTAAAATGAAGGTGTTGGCAGGGCTGCTTCTTTACGGAGGGTCCTTGTCTTTTCTAGCTTTTGACTTCCATCCTCACATGGCCTTCCCCTTTTTAAGCTCCCTGCCTCTCTCTTACCAGGACCCTTGTGGTTACATTGGGCCCACCCAGATATTCCAGGATGATCTCCTCAATCTGAGGTCCTTAATTTAAACAGACATCCAAAGTCCCTATGTCATGTAAGATACCATAGTCACAATTTCTTGAAATTAGAACCATACCTAGAGGGAAAGACAAGCAAATTTTTGCTAAATTAGGGGAAAACACCAAAGGGAGAATTACATATATAACTCTGGACCTAGAATTCCTGGGCTTGAATCATACTAGCTTTCCATCCCAGGGCAATTTATATAATGGTATAACTTATCTGGGCCTCCTTTCTCCTTTCTGTACAATGGGAACAATAATGAAAATTGTTTGTCGGAATTGTTGTGAAAGGATTAAATGGGTTAATATGTGGAAAGAACAAAGAACAGAGTCTGGCACATGGTAAAAGTTACCTATCATTACTGTAAAGATAACCAGTCTTACAGAGCTTTTACACTTACCAAGTATTCATTTGGAAATCTTATCCTTCAATGTTGCTCAAGTGTGTAGAAAGAGGATGGCAGTGCTCACAAAGATACATCATTGCCTCTATTCCTTAATAATGGACAGAACTCTCAATGCCAAAATTACTTCAGACTGGCTAGCAGGGCATTGAGCATTGATTTTCTGGCTTTTCCTGTCAGTCTTCTCAATCATATGTCATTTATTTTCCTCTGGTGTCTGGTCCCTGAGGGGTCCATTTCATCAGCTATTCTGATAAGCATTCTCTTCAGCTCCTGGGAGTGCTGCTTTTCAATGCCACAGGTAGCATAATCTTGTTTTTGCAGGGCCACATGTGCTTCACTCTTGAGCCAGTGTTATTGATGGCACCTGCCTAGGCTCTTTATTTCTGCAATGCATCTAAGCTCATTTCTCAAAAGTGTTGGGTGCACATTCTATAGAATATGCAGCAATTAAAAAATTTATGAAGAATTATTCATGATAAAATGTTTACAATATGTATTATAAAAATCTGAATTCAAAAATCCATCAATAGAATTTCAACTATGAGAATGTATGCGGATGTGTGTGTATTTATCCTGTGCTGAATACAGAGAAAAACTGGAAGGAAAAACGCCAACATGTTAAAATTGTGTATATCTGGGTGGTATGGTTCAATTTTCTTCTTAATGCCTTTCCAAATATTTTCAGAGACCATTTATAATTTTAAAAGAAGTTCTAGTTTGTGGGCTCAAAGTACAGAAAAGTTTTACTGACATTCAAAACCTACCTCCTTTGTATTGCTACAAAGCAACTTTGTAGACAGTGTTGATGCTCTCAGAGCCAAGCTGTTTGTGAAATCCCTTTTTGAAAACTTGAAAACTGTCAGTGGTAATCCAGATCTTAAGACATTTAAAGAGAAGAGTTTTGCCCATTTCTTCTGGTATTGCTAAGTGTGGCTGCATTTTTTGTTTTGTTTGTATTTGTATTCCTACTCTATACCAGGCTTTATTCCCTGGGAATAGAGCAAGGAATTAAACAGCCTTACATCCATAGGATGTATTTATCTCCTAATTAAGATATCACAGTAGAATAGTTATCATTTAACTAAGAATGAATGTTTTGATATATGCAAATGCTCTTTCATTTTCTGTTATGTAGTACATACCCATTCTAACCCTGACTACATCACCATTTTTTTCACCTTTACTTAACCCTACCACACATTGCCCTGAAATCACTCACTCCTGGGGTTTCATGATTCTCCTCCAAGGTTCCTGCTGACTCTGCACAACTAGGGAGTTAGGATGGGGAGTGTCTGTGGGTCTGGGAAGAGAAAGTAAAGGAACTAACAAATTTTAAGTATACCTGTATCTTATATAATCCCTACAATGTAATAGGATAAGTAATATTAGCTCCCTTTTGTAGACAGGGAAACAGGTTTAGCCAGGTTAAGCAGCATGTCAAAGCAGTTAGAAGTGGCAGAGCTGGGATTTGAACTCCAGTCTACCTGACTTCACACCCAGTGTTCCTCCCTGTGCTGTGATGCTGCCTATGGTTCATGTGCAGGATGGAGCAGGGCACAGATTGAGGGGCATGTAAGAACTTTCCTATCCAAAATATCTTTTGCAATCATTGGCTCACTGACCATAATTTATTAAGTTTCATGTATTAAGCTTCTGCTCCATTGTCTGGAAATACTTTCCTTTGGGTTAATTTAATTTTATCCCTAGAAGTATTTTTTTAATGAAAACAAAAAATAAAAAAAGAAAGAAAGAAAGAAGGAAAGAAATAAGGGAAGGATAATTCAATAGTTTTTTACCAGACACCGATGTTTTGGTATAATTTGCTTCATCAACTTTCCTTTCATCCATTCATCCATCAACTCTTTCAGTCTTTAAGTAGAGCAGGTGTAGCTCAGAGGTTGTGTAACTGCTTCACATGTACAAGGTCCCAGGTTCAATATGTGGTATCTCCTTAAAAAAAAACTTCTGCATTCATTCAATCTATCATTTATTTATTCATCCATTCATTCACTCAACACATATTTATACAGCATCTATGTTCTAAGGATGCAAGGATGAGTAAAAACAAAGCATAAACTGAAAATTGGGAAAACAGGGATAAGACAGGGAACAAGTTCAGATAAATTTGTCTGTAGACTATGAAGGTCCTCCAGGGAGATCTACATCTAGGCCAGGTAGCTCCCAGGTCTTAGGAGAAAATTTCCAGGACACTCTGTTCTGCCACATTTCTCAAGACCTTGCTTCCAAAGCCAGTCACCCTCTCAGGTCTGTTTTCATGTTTAAACAACTTTATTTAGGAATATTTTGGATACAATAAAATTTATCCATTTTAAGTGAGTAGTTTGATGAGTTCTGACAAATGTATTAACCCATATAACATCCTCCCCAGTCAAAATATAGAGCATGTTTACTCATGCCCATCAGTCCCCAACCCTCTGAAAAATCATTGACCTGATTTCTTTCACTCCAGATTAATTTTCCAGGCCTGTTTGTAACTAAACTCTGGGTCGATGCTTACCCATGGTGGCTGTGGTGGCTGATTGTGGTGACCTTGCCCAACTTCTTGGCTGCTCACACAGATTCTCAGAAAAGGTAAAGTCATCAAAATCAATGACACTTTTTTCTGGCATTGATACAATATTCCACAAGTGGTTGCACAATGTATTCATCCACAGGTGGGGACTTGGAGCCGGTGCCAGGGCAGAACCTGGTTCTGGAGTCCTAGCTTCTGGGAATGCGGCTGAACTGGTTAAGGAGGACTCCTTTTTGTTTCTAGGAATGATAGTCATTCCAATGATACTTGTCTAAATAAAAACTCTATGTATTTGAAATTCTGTTAAATAAGGAACATTAAGATTGTTTACCTATCTTGTAAGAACTTAAGTAAGAACATTTGCAAGTTTTTTGTACCCATTCAGAAAATTGATCTACTCAATGATTGATTGTCTTGAAATATCATTTACAGTACTAGAAACTTTAGTGTGATTTATATTTATTATAGAAGAAATATCTGCTACTCAAAACAAGAGCATCGTGTGCTTTTGGGAGATCATTAATAGGCAAGTGTGTAAATTTATCCATTGGGTCATAATAGTACTGATATTCTTACAAGTCCCTGTACTACAAAATTCTTAAGACTTACCTTCCTGCCTTTTCTAATATTTCCATTATAGGAAGCAGACAAGATATCTACATATCTTCTGGAGCAAATTAAAGAATTGACCAGTTGGTATTACTTCTATTTAAGATTGAAATCTACTACTTTTCCCCTTATGGAAATGAGTACTTACAAGGGACAGAAAGTGGGGGGAAAAAAAACACCTGAAGATTCTTTAGATTTATTCAATTAGAAATCCTTATAGAATTAAATTTTATCAGTTCCAGGAAGCTTTTCCTCCTCTTGTCATTTTTCTATCTACACTAGTAAGAATAGTTCTACCAATCTATAGAGCTGTATTTCTTTTTGTAACTGATTTTTAACTTATAGACGGTGATGAATCTGTATGTTTCAACAGTCCTTACAGCTTCAAAGATTCTCAGATCTCAGCCAATCTTTGTAAAACTGTGTTCTGATGACAAAATTAAAATAGGTAGACAATCAGTCAGAGTGTTAGTAATTCTTTATCTAGTATATTTGCAAGAAGAATATGGCCCTATATTTCCTACTTCCACCCAAACTTTTAAACAAAACACCTTATTTGTCTCTGGTAACATTACAGGTACATTCTAGAAAAAGGAAAATGAAACAGAAGAATGAAAAGGAAGACAGAAAGATGCAATCAAGGAAATTGCTACTCTTCTGGAATTTAGATGTCATATCTTCTAAGTTCAACCGCAGAATCTATAAGATATCAGAGCTTTGCTGTTCAGGACTGAAAACAGCATTCTTTAACTACTCAAAATGAAGTCTTTAGACTTCTTATTTGGATTTTTTTGTTTGTTTCATGTAATTCTCTTCACTACTTTCACACCTAATATGGAGTTCCCATTTGTTCTAACTTATTCGATAACTTAGCCATTCAGTAGGGATATAATATGCATCTCATATATATCAGGACCTAAGCTGAGTCTTAAGGCAAATTCTAAGAGTAAGATGTAGCAATTGCCTTAGAGATGTTTACATGATGTAGGTTAAAAAAAAAAGTAACATTTATGGAGCCTTTACTGTGTGCCAGACAATATGATAGTTGGAGGAAAACTGGTAAGTAAGTAGTTATATCATGATTTGTTAAAAGTTATTATGAAGGAATATATAAAGAGATACCAAGGAGAGAAACTGTGGGAAGATGGAAGAATAGGAAGCTCCAGGAATCAGTCCTTCCACCAGAAAAAAACTATTAAACAAGCATGAACTATATGAATCAAGTATTTTGAAACTCTGGAGTCCAGTAAAACACGATACAGAATCCTGGGACGAGTAGGAGAAAGAGGCTGGTAAATTATGGTAAATACCAGGAAATTGCTATCTGCTTGGCAGTTACTGGCACCCAACCCCCACTCTCATTGTAGCAGTAAGGATTGGCCCCTGGATTAGCTTGCTGGTGCCAGAGAGGGACACAAAAATCTACTTCCCCAAGACCAGGGGGAGGAGGAAACAGGCCGCTGATCTGATCACTATTTTTGATTAGCTACTTCAGATTGCTGGGGGCCCTGGTTCTGAAAATGTTATACTAATCTTCCCAGACAAAGGAAGTCAAGGATTTTTAAGATGGTATACTTCCTCAGAGCTTCAGAGGACAGTTGAAGTGCTGCACTGGCTGGGCAGGGGTTGAGTCCAGAAAGCACAGCTTTGGGGAGTCATGGAAGAAGTCCATGTCACCCATCTTGGGCCCTCCCACATCACTTCTGCAAGGCAATTTGGAGCTGTTCTTGCTCCCTTTATGGGTTCCTGGCCTTGTTCCTGCTGGGAAAGACTGACTTGGGAAATTCCTCTCTAGAGTGCCCTTTCCAGAATTTGTCCCTCAGGTAAATGCTACTTGAGACAAGGAAAGCAATTTAACAAATAATTGAAGTGGCTGCCCTAAGGCAAAGTCTTATCTGCTCTATGTCCTGTGGTGGAACACCCAGGAGAGGGAGAAGGTTTATTTCCTAGAACATAGAGGGAAAAACTCCCATAAAGAGGGGACATCCTAATGCCATTAGCAAGCACAAGCCCAGGACAAGACACACACCTAGAAAAGAGAGAGGCTGGCCTTCCTGATAGGAGAGCTGAACTCTGACAGAGAATATCAGCCAACACAAAGACAATTCACAAAGTTATTGAAAGGTGGTTTTTTGCTTAGATTTGCTTGGTTTTGTTAGCTCTTGACACTCAAGAAAATCTCTGTCATATCACTGGCTGGTTACAACTCAGGAAACAAACATCTCTGGGAATAAATTCCAGAGTTGATATTTTAAAATATTAAAATGTACAGTCTGCAACAAAAGATTACAAGACAAACAGGAAATGATGACCTATTCAAAGGAAGAGAATACAAATCCAGAAAAACATCAACAAAGAAGAATATGTCTTCAATATGCACAAGGAAATAATACAGAGGGAAAAAATAAAGGATATCAAGAACAAAATCAATGAACAATGTGAGAATTCCAATAAAGAGGTAGAAATTTAACAAAAGAACCAAACAGAACTACTGGAATTGAAGTCCACAATAACTGAAATGAAAAATTCTCAGAAGGGTTTCAATGGCAGATTGCAGCTGGCAGAAGAAAGAATCAGTGAACCTGAAGACAATACAATTGAAATGAGTCAGGGTGAGGAGCAGAAATTAAAAAGAATTATAAAAAGAGAATATATTCTAATATATCTCTGGGACACCATCAAGCATTCAAATATATGCATTGTGGGAATCCCAGTAGGAGAAGAAAGAGAAAACAGAGCAGAAGGAATATCCAAACAAATAATGAAAGAAAACTTCACAAACTTAGCAAAACACATGAATATGCACATCAAAGAACTTAGAGAACACCAAACAGGACAAACTTGAAAAAAAAAAAAAATACACCACATCGCATACTGATCAAATGGTCAAATGCAAAGGGCAATGAGAAAGTACAGAAAGCTGCAAGAGAAAAGCAACATGCTATGTAAAAGGAAGTTCCAATTAGAGTAAGGGTTGATTTCTCATCAGAAACCATGGAGGCAAGAAGGCAGTGGGTTGAAATACTAAAAGTGCTGAAAGGAAAAAATTGCCAGTCAAGAATTTATATCTGGCAAGACTTTCTTTCAAAAATGAGAAGTTATGACATCTCCAGATAAACAAGAGCTGAGGGTGTTCATAATCACTAGAGCTGCTTTACAAGGAATGTCAAAGGGAGTTCTTCACACTAAAAGAAAAGGACACTAGACAGTGGTTCAAAGCATCCTAAAAAAATAAAGACCTCCAGTAAAAGTAACCACTCGGAAAACTGAAAATGCCAGTACTATTGTATTATATTGTTTGGTATGTAACTCCACTTCTTACTTCCTACAGGTTCTAAAATCCAAATGCATAAAGAGTACTGATAAACCTATGGTTTTGGACATAAAATATACAAAGATTTAATTGGTAACAAGTACAAAAACAGCAGGGTGATGGAGAGATATAGAAACAGTATATATGCATTCTATTGAAGTGAAATTGGTATCAAATCAAATATGATTATTATATATTCAGGATGTCAAATTTTAACCCCATGGTAGCTACAAGGAAAGTACATTAAAAATATATTCAGAAATAATTTACAATGGACTTAATATAGTACAATACAAAAAATTAAGTAAATATGAAAGATGGTATTAACAGAAGAATTAAGGGGCAGAAAAGGTATAAGACTAACAAAGACTAAATAGAAAAAAGGCCAAAGAAAGTCCTGCATTATCAGCAGTGAATTTAAATGTACATAGATTAAACTCTCCAGTCAAAAGGCAAAGATTGGGGAAAGCAGGTGTAGCTCAGTGGTTGAATTCCTGCTTCACATGTACAAGATCCTGGGTTCAATTCCTGCTACCTCCTAAAAACAAACAAACAAACAAAAACAAACAAACAAACAAAAAAGGCAGAGATTGGTAGAATGGATAAAAAAAGTATGACCCAATTGTATGCTGTTTATCAGAGACTCACATTAAATTCAAAGACATAAGTAAATTGTATGTGAAATGGAAAAAATTTACCATTCAAGTACTAACCAAAAAAGAGCTGGGGTAGCTATACTAACATCAGATGAAATAAACTTTAAGTCAAAAACTTTTACAAGGGACAAATAAATCATTATATACTGGTAAAGGTGTCAATTCAATGAGAAGATATAAAATTACAAATGTATAGGCATCTAACTGCAGAGCCACAACATATATGGAGGAAATATTGTCAGATTCGAAGGGAGAAATTGGTGGTTCTACATTAACAGTAGGAGACTTTAGTACACCACTTTCAATAATGTGTAGAATCTTGACAGAATATCAATAAAGAATTAGAAGACTTGAACAATAGTCTAAACCACCTAGGTCTAATAGACATATAGCACACTTCAACCAACAAAACAAAATACACACTCTTCCACTCTTCTCAAGTGCACATATATCTTAGATTACAAAACAAGTCTCAATACTTTTTTTTAAAAAATTTGAGGGAAGCGGGTGTGGCTCAATGGATAGAGCTCCCGTTTACCATATGGGAGGCCCCGGGTTCGTGAGTTCGCTTCCCGGGGCCTCCTTGTGAGAGCAGGCCGGCCTGCGCGGCACAGTGGGCTGATGCAGCAGGACCTTACAGCAGGAAGTGGGTGTGGCTCAATCGATAGAGCCCCCGTTTACCATGCAGGAGGCCCCGGGTTCGTAGGTTCGCTTCCCGGGGCCTCCTTGTGAGAGCAGGCCGGCCTGCGCGGCCCAGTGGGCTGATGCAGCAGGACCTCACAGCAAGGGGGAGATAAGCAGACAGGGAAGAAACACACAGCGAATGGACACAGTAAAACACAAGCAGCAAGGGGAGGATAAATAAATAAATAAATAAATCTTTAAAAAAAAAAAATTGAAATCATATAATGTATCATCTCTGACCAATGGAATAAACTAAAATTCAATAGAAAAGAGGGAGAAATGTAAAACTCACAAATATTTGGAAATTAAACAATGTACTCTTAAACAAACAATGGGTTAAAGAGGAACTCACAAGGGGAATTGACATTTCTTGAGATGAATGAAAATGAATATAACAAAAGACCAAAATGTATGGGATTATAGCAAAGAGTCCTGAGATGGAAATGTATATCTATAAATGATTATATTAAAAAGAAAAAAAGATTTAAAATCAAAGACCTAACCTCAAAACTGGAAGAACTAGAAGAGCACAGTAAACTCAAAATGAGCAGAAGGAAGGAAATAAAGATTAGAGCAGAGATAAATGAAATAGAGAATAAAAAACAAAAAGCAATAGAAAGAATCAACAAAACCAAAAGTTAGTTCTTTGTAAAGATCAATAAAATCAACAAACCTTTACTAGTCTGATGAAGAAAAAGAGAGGGCACAAATAACTAAAATCAGAAATTAAAAGGGGGACATTATTACAGACCCCAAAGAAATAAAAAGGACCATAAGGAGATACTATGAACAATTGTCTGCTAATAAACCTCATAACCTAGATCAAATGCACAAGTTCCTAGAAATACATAAATTACCTACAGTGACTCAAGAACAAATCCAGGTCTCAACAAAACAATATCTAGTAAAGAGACTGAATAGTAATTAAAAACCTCCCAACAAGGAAAAGCCCAAGACTTGATGGCTTCACAGGGGAATTTTATCAAACATTCCAGGAAGAATTGACACTACTCTTACTCAAACTCTTTCAAAAAATTGAAGAGGAAGGAACATTCCCTAATTCATTCTATGAGGCCAACATCACTCTCATACTAAAGCCAGATTAAGATGCCATGAGAAAAAGCAATTACAGGCCTATATCTTTTATGAATACAGATGCAAAAATCCTCAGCAAAATACTAGCAAACCAAATCCAACAGCATAAAAGAATTAAACACTATGATCATTCATCCCAGGTATGCAAGGGTGATTCAACATAAGAAAATCAATTAATGCAATACACCACATTAACTGAATGAAGGGAAAAAATTACATGATCATTTCAATTGATGCAGAAAAGGCATTTGACAAATTCCAGCAATGCTTCTTGATAAAAACTCTTAGAAAACTAGGAATAGAAGGAAATTCCTCAGCATAATAAAGGATATATATGAAAAACCCAGTTATTATCCTACTTAAAGATGAAAGACTGAAAGCTTTCCCTCTAAGATCAGGAACAAGAGAAGAATGCCTACTATCAACACTGTTATTCAACAGTGTACTGAAAGTTCTAGCCAGAGCAATTAGGCAAGAAAAAGAAATAAAAGACATCTAAAATGGAAAGGAAGAAGTAACATTTTCCCTATGTGCAGATGACATGATCTTATGTACAGAAAATCCTGAAAAATACATTAAAAATTACTGGAAGAAATAAAAGAATTCAGCAAAGTGATGGGGGTAGATCAACACCTCAAAATCAGTAGTGTTTCTATACACTAATAATGAACAATCTGAAGAAAAAATCAAGAAAATAAATCCATTTACACTAGAAACTAAAAAAATTAAAATATCTGGGAATAAATTTAGGCAAGGATGTGTAAAGGATTTATACACAGAAAATTATAAAACACTGCTAAAAGTAAACAAAGAAGACTTAATAATTGGAAAGATAATCCATATTCATGGTTTGGAAGACTAAATATTGTTTATCTGTCATTTCTACCCATAGCGATTTACACATACAATGGAATCTCAATTAAAATTCCAACAATGTTCTTTGCAAAAATAGAAAGCCAATCATCACATTTATATGGAAGGGTAAGGGGCCCTGAATAGCCAAAGCATGTTGAAAAAGAATAATGAAGTTGGAGGACTCACACTTCCCAAACTTAAAACTTATTACAAAGCCACAGTGATCAAACAGCATGGTACTGGCACAAGGACAGACATATATGCCAATGGAATTGAATTAAGGGTTCAGAAATCAATCCTCACATTTATGGCCAACTGATTTTTGACAAGGGGTCAAAGACCACTCAATTGGGAAAGAATAGTCTCTTCAACAATTGGTGCTGTGAAAACAGTATCTTTTGAAAACTTTTGAAAACAGTACCATCATTTGCAAAAGTATTAAAAATGGAACAATGACCTAAATATAAGAGACAGAATTATAAAATTAGAAGAAAACATAGGGAAGCATCTTCAGGATGTTAAGCAATGGTTTCTTAGATTTTTACACCCAAAGCCCATGCAACAAAAGAAAATAGATATAAACGGGACCTAATTAAAATAAACTTTTGTGTATCAAAGAATTTTACCATGAAAGTAAAATGACAACCTACACAATAGGGAAAATATTTCAAAAGCACATATCCGATAAACTCTTAATACCCAGCATACATAAACACATCAAAAAAGGACAAACAGCCCAATTAAAAATGATGAAAAGACTTGAATATACATTTCTCTAAAGAAGATATTCAAACAGCCATAAAGCTTATGAAAAGATACTCAACATCATTAGCCATTAGGGAAATGCAAATCAGAACCAAAATGAAATACCATTTCACCCCCACTAGAATGACTACTACTTAAAAAACAGTAAACTGAAAGTAATGGCTAGGATATGGAGAAATAAAAACACTCATTCATTGCTGTACATCTATGTTCTTAGAAGCATCATTCACAGCTGCCAAAATATGGATTTAAACCAAGTGTGAATGGATAAACAAAATATGGTATATACATACTATGGAATATTACTCAGCCAAAAATAGGAATGAAGTTTTAACATGTGATAACATGGATCGACCTTGAAGACATCATGTGAGTGAAATAATCCAGACTCAAAAGGACAAATACTCTATGATCTCAATGATATGAAATAATTAGAATAAGCAAACTCATAGACCGAGAATCTAAAATATAGTTCACCACGTGACAGGGTGGGGGTCATGAAATAGGGAGTTAAGAAGATGGGGGCAAAATCAGTCAGTGAAGTAAGAGAAAAAAAATATTGATTTTATTTTGACCATGTTCAGTTGAAATTGCCTGCAGGGTTTTCTTTTATAAGCCTTCAAATTAGCATTATAGCATAATAATTTTTTAAAATGCACAGTTTATATATTCAGGAAATAATAGTCACTCTAACTGCTCTAAAGGTAAAAGTTGTAAGGAAAGGACTTAAATGTGTTATGTGCACCAATCTATAATGAACAGTAAACAGTTCAAGTCCTTAAGGAGTTTAATCTCTTTTGCAGACATTTCTCTCCCTCTGGCAACCATGTTCAAACTACTAATTTGTTTATGGATTGTACAAAGGTAAACTGGAGTCAATTGGCTTCTTCAGCAGCACACAGTTTAAATATCTTATATAATATTGACAGATATTTTTACACTGACTTTTGCTTGCTCATGTAAATTTCCCCTGTTCCCCATTATTCTCATTTAGTGTCCCCATGCAGCAATAAGAATCTCTCTATCTTTGACTTTAAAGCCTTTAATTACTCCCCCCAAAATCCCTTCCCATTTTGGCAGTGCAAAAACAGACTTCAGGGAAAGGTTTTCAAGAATTAAACAAACAGGTTGCATCAGTGTTTTTCTGTTCATTTAAAGAATTAGGACAAAATTATGTCTTTGTCGTGTTAGGCCATGTGAGGTTGGGCCAAAGAGGAGGTTGGCAATTATTCCTTGGGGAGAATATTAAGTGGTCCTTCATCATCAGTCACAGCTGAAGACGGTAATTATGGGGAAAGCAAAATGAAATCCTTTTGGTTCCTATGATAAGACCTTCATTTCCTTTCAGACATTGTTCTCATTTCACCATTGCCAGATTCACGCCGCTAGTGGAGTGCAGCTGTAATGTGTCTCTCCGCAGTCTCTCCAATTTCTAAGGTCGTTATTCCCATTTTGTTTTTAAACATGAGCCACCTTTGATTAGTAATCATTTTTTCCATATCCCATCCAAAATTTTGCCTTTCTCAAAACACACACAAAAATGATTTTCTTAAAAAATACATAAATATAATTTTTACTTCCTTTTTGCTTCCTCTTAGGAAGGGTAATACAAATACACCTTTTCCAGTTTCTAATGGGGCCAAAATTTATAAGGGGATGGAAATTATTGAACCTATTGTAAATGAGTAGCATATTACAAAGGAAATACAGACAAAGTCAACACAAACGTGGTCAGACAGATAAGGGGAAAAAGCCAAAATTCTAGTTCACTTTTTTTCTCTACCATTTCCTCTCAATTCCCCAAGTTTTTGTTTGCTTTTCTCTTATTTTCCTAAGTGTCTCACCTTGACTTGGGCACCCATGGTGCAGGCCCAAGTCCAGAAACACAGAAGAGTCCTAGGCTTTCTTAACATGGTGAGGTAGAGTTAGGAAGAAATAAAACCTGGGGCAGATCTAGGAGATGTCAGTGTTTCATGGAAAGGAGTCACCTAGGAGACCATATCATCCAGGAAGAGCATGCTCTGATGTCTTCAGGCCAAGAACATGACACAAATGAGCAAAGCCAAACAACGAGTGTAGCTCAACCACAAAGAACACACTGTAGGTAGACAGGCCCACACTACTCAACTCCAGCTAAATACTGCCATTCAGAACTGTGGGATCAGTGTTGCCAGAGTTCCTAATGATTAATCTTTTTTTCGATAAACCAGTTTTTTCTGCATATGTGTAAAGTAACATGAGTTCATAAGTCAACAGGTCTTTTTTAACATTGTGCTTAAGGACCACAGATTTGAAACTCCCTGGTTTACAATAATAAAATAGTATCTCAGTGGTCTACCAAGGTCTGATGCAAATAAGCCAGCAGCACCTAGACTAAGGTACAAATCCCATTCCTCTTGAATATTCTTCAGCTATTATGGGTATCAGTCTCCCAATTCATCAAGCTCGTTTGAAAAAAAGAAAATACAAGAGGTAAAAGTAATAAATATAATTAATAAAAAGAAATAATAAAAGGAAGAAAAATAATATTTCCCTCTCTCATATACTATTTTAACATGCTTTTTAGTTTCTTTCTTTCTTTTCCTTTTCAGAAAAAAAAGAGATCTACTCCTGAAGAGAGAATTAAACTATTTTGAGGGATCACTATGTGCCAAACAACTTACTTAAGACTTTAGGAATGTTATTATAATTTTTTATATATCGATGTTATAAGTTATTCTGTTCACACAAGATAATAACTACAATAACAATAAATCTGCTTTGGTCTGTGCTTACATTCTTCCCTTATTTTTGTTCATTCCTCAATCTTGAGGGATTTGGGACAATGTCCACTTTGCAGTGCCCTCTATGTTTCAGGCTGAAGAGGGACGTAAATATTATGGGGCAGAGGAAAGGAATTATTTTGCTTGCACTTGAAGATACTCCTTGGTTTCTGGATAGGAGTAGTCCATCATCATCTTTTTGTTAGTTGTTCAAGGTAAACCCAAAGAACTGGAGAGTAGGCATTTGCCACAAGTCAACTGGGTTTCAGGGCTCAAATGGCATATGAATAATCCAAAGATTTAAGTATCTGAGAAATATACTTAACAGGGACATTGTAAATTATAGGTTCAAATAAAAGGAGTAGAAGAATCGTGATTAGGAGAATTATAAATGAGTATAACTATGTTATATTAGATAAATAGATTTTCATATATTCCCAGATAGGGCCCATCAAGGGGATATTGATTTCATAAGGTTGTGTGGCTTGCCTATGGTGTCTGGACACCCTTAGAACCCTCAGGAACACTTCTGTTTGAGGTTTAGTTTACAACGGCAGTTAGTGAAACTGGTAAGACCAATAGAAGCATAACCTCTGGAATGACCTCTCAATTTGCTTTGAAATATCTTAGCCATAAAACCTCTGTTTTATTTAATATTTACCACTTTAGTCAAGGTCTTTTTCCAAACACATCTCTGATTAATATTTGGTAATAATTCTTTGGTGCCAGGGAGGCTCATCCTTGGGAGATATGTCCCACATAGGGAGAAAGTAATGAGTTTATTTGTAGAGCTTAGAGAGAGGCTACATTTGAGTAACAGGGAGGTTTTCAGGAGGTAACTCTTAGGCATTAATTATAATTAGGCTTAGCTTCATTATTACAGGAATAAGGTACATAAGTTAATCTTATTTAAGAAATCGGAACATGAAGTAGGTAAATAGTAAATGAAAAGAGACCAAAAAGTATAATAAGTGTAAAACTTCCTTCACATAACAATAAAAAAGAATTAAAGAGTAACTAATAAAATGGTATGTGAATTTACTTCCTAAAACATGTTCTAAGGCAAGTATTAGAATCTTGGACAATTCTAAATTTGTACACATATTTTCTAAGGGTCACCTCTGAAGCAAGTTTAAGAATTCTGATCTCTGACCCTTCCATTCTGACTTGAGAATTTGAAGACATTTCATTGAGACATACAGGATTATATATATATATATATATATATATATATAATCTGTCTCCCCTTCTTGGAATATATATATAATTTATTAGAAAAGTTGTAGATTTACAGAAAAATCACAAGGAAAATACAGAATCACCATATACTATCCCCAATATTAATAATGCATTAATGGGAAGCAGATGTAGCTCAAGTGATTGGGCTCCTGTCTACCATACAGGAGGTCCAGGGCTTGATTACCAGGGCCTCCTGGTGAAAGGCAAGCTGGCTCATGCGGCGAGCTGGCCCGAGCTGAGAGCTAGCCCATGCAGAGTGCTGGCCTGCACGGAGTGCTGGCCTGTGCAGAAACCTGGCACAGCAAGATGATGCAACAAAAAGAGACACAGAAGAGAGACAAGAAGAGGCACAGCAGACCAGGGAGTTGACGTGGCACAAGAGATTGAGTGCCTCTCTCCACTCCAGAAGGTCCCAGGACCGGGTCCCCATGCCACCTAAAGAGAAGACAAGCAGACACAGAAGAACATACAGAGAGCTGACAGCAAGTACAAAACAAAGGCGGGGGGGGGGGGGGGAGAATAAATAAATCTTTTTTAAAAAATAATGCATTAGTGTAGTAACTTCCTGACAATTAATAAAGGAATATTCTTATAATTGTACTATTAACTAGGGTCCATTGCTTATATTAGGGTTCACTGTTTTTGTTGTACAGTCCTATGATGGTTGGGTTTTTTTTTACATTTTTATTCTAGTAACATATATACAACCTTTTAACCACATTCAAATATATAATTCAGTAGTGTTAATTACATTCACAATGTTTTGCTACCATCACCATCAACCATTACATTACCAAAACCAGGATTACGTTTTTTTAATTTTTTAATGTACATTTGAATGCAGCTCTGCTAGAAGCAGAGGAAGAGAGACTTATGCATACAGCTCACTAGAGGTTAGAATTGCTGTCTTAATGTGAGCACACTGGGGAGAAAGCAAAGTATCGTGCCAAACCAGAACCAGTATGTCTAGTGCTTTCCTTCTTTCATTCAACAAAATATTTATTATATGCAGCATGGCTCAAAGTACAGGGTGATAGAGCAATGAGAAAGCCACAGAGGGTCTCTGCCTTCATGGAGCTAATATTCCATGAAGGGGAGACAGATTATAAACAAGAAAAATTAAATGAATGAACAATTTAATTTCAAATACTGATACATGCTTAGAAGTAAATAAAGCAGCATACTATAATAGAGAATGATGGGCATGATGGAGGGAGGGAACTGTTTTAGATCCAGAGTGAGTATGATCCAGAAGCAGAGATATGAGAAAAAAGAGATAAAGAAAAGCACATGCGAAGGCCCTGTGAATGAGATTGAAAGGTACAAGGGACAGAGAGAAGGTCTTTAGAGCTTTTACACATTGCTGTGGGAGTGTGAATTGGCACAATCTCGCCAAATGTATTATGAATGATAAAAATGTGCATTCACTTTGACCCAACAATTTTACTCCCATGAATTTATCTTAAGGACATGATCAGAGGCTCTGTGATGAGATGACCATATGGGGAAAGCATAAATGCCCAACAATAGCACATGGGTTGGATAAATTTTGGCAATTTTGCAGTCATTCAATATCATAATCTGGGAAAAGATTTAAAGACAGCAAAAAATTCTACAACACATTTTTAAGTAAAAACAGAGGTTACAAAATACTATGTACAAGCCTGATTTTTAAAGCAGGTACATTTATTTATATTAATATTTTAAAGAGTTAACAGTGGTTATCTCTCAATGGTGAGAGTAAGATTTTGAATTTTTCTTTCTTATTGAATCTTTATTTCCTGAAACATTTATAATGAACATTAGTTTTGCAATTTAAAAAGAATTCTATCAAAATATGCTTATACCTCCCTGTAAAGTTTTGTATCCTAAATGCTTACTTGTGACATACTCAAGGCAAATCTTCCAGCTGGTCCATTTAAGTTTTGGGAGGGCACTCTGGTCAAAAGAAGAGTAGGAATCCAGGCCCCATACATAATACAAATATTCCCATGGCCCATGTATCTAAGACAGAAGAAAAAAACAACAAACAAAACCCAGGCTGTTACCTACCTCTACTTCATAACTCCAAATAATCTATTTTTTTTTTATTTATTTATTTGCTTTGTTTGACTGCATTAATTTTTAACAGATTTTGTGCATTTTGTAAAGATTTTTTGTTTATCTTTCTAGAGATGCAAGTTCCACGAGACAGACAAAAGTCTACTTTGTTCATGCTGTATCTCCAATACCTTTAAAAGTGCTTGGCAAATAGTAGGAACTAGGTAAGTATTTGTAGAGTGAATGAATGAATGAATGAATGAATCCAAGCCCTATTATTGGGGACTCAGAGAAAAACATAGCAAAATGACATTGATAAATATGGGTGCATTCAGGTCAGTCTGAGCAAAAATGTAAGTATGCTTATGAGGACTGAGTTAAAGTTTTTGCAAGGGTGCACTACCATACAGAGGAGGTCTTTTGCTCCAGCACTATTTTAGAAGCTGTTAATTTCTCACATAGATTACTTCAGACAGTGGTTCTTTTCTGCAACAAGCAAGAAGATTAAGGCCTATAGAAAAAAATAGATAGTCATAAGTTGGTATCACTGCTGATTTATCCATGAAGGCATAGAAAGGAAAGAGGAAATATAAAACCTCAGAGAGAAGAGAAGTAAAATGGATGAGACTATGCAAATTGAAAACATTCTATAATTATTTCCTTTATACTATTCATATTCAAAAATTATAAATGCAAAGAGCATGCCACAAAGCCGCCGTGGTATTTTATACAATCCAAATAAGTGTCAGTGACCTTGAAAACGTTCATATCTATGTTCATATCTTTGAGGCAGTGATTCCACTTCAAGTATATAAACTAAAGAAAAATAATAAATGCAAACAAAGAATTGCAGACAAACAAAGTTGAACCACACATTTGAAGAAGAAATTCCATTTTATATGTGAATGACAAGCAGACGGAGCTGGAAGGGTCTTTAGTTAACATGCACATTTGGAGGGACTCTCAGAGAAGTGAACTTCCCAAGCTTGTTGACAAATAAACCATCTGAATATTTCCTTAGTGTTGATATAAATCTTTTCCTCAAGTCCTTGCGAGTCATATCTGGAACCAGAAAATATCATGGTAATGCCTTTTGTTCTTTTATTTTAATTTCATGCATAGCATACCTTGTTCCATGGATAAAGAGTGGAACTTTGCACCCCAGAAGCTCTTAGCACCCTCTTACCACATCATAGGTATCCAACATCTGCTGGTTAAATTAAACTGAGCCTTGTTCTAAATTAGATCAATCAGAAAGTCATCATGTCATATCACTAACTTCTCTGATTTTCATTCCCCACCTCTATAAAATAGCAGTTTAATTAACAATTTTCAATGTCACATAACTATTAACTATACCAAGTGTGTAGAAGTTCAGAGGGGAGGGATAGCAAGAAAGCCTCTTCATAAAGGACGTGAGATTTAAAAGGAGTAAGATCCGTATAGTCTGAGAGGAATGTGGAGTACTGTGGCAAAAGAACACAGCATGACAAGAAAGAGGCAGAAACATCCAAGTAGCTCAGTGGACAGTGGGTTGAGCAGAAGGTTTTTGAGAGAAGCTATGGAAGATGTGACTGGAGCTTTATATGATGAACTTGAAGACAATATACATAGTTTGTACTTCAAATGGGATTGGGGAATTATTGATGGTTTTTTAGCTGTAGGTAACAAGGTTAAAGTGTTAGTTTTTGGAGGAAATAAACTATTCTGGCCATATGAATGTATTCTCATGTCTCCCATTCCCCTGATTGCTTTTGTAATCATAGACAGATTAGCCTGAGTTCATGTATGAATTTTATAACACTAAGTTGCAAATCCATGCAATATCAAAAAGTAATTTAGAAGTAATTTTGTCACAAACATTAGTTCAGTGTCACAACTAATGCCTGTTTTTGAATTTATATACTATCACTTGTCAGAAGAAAAATTTAAAAAGGAAAATGTGGGCAGCAGAGATCCACATTAAAATGAACTATAAATCTAGGGCGAAAAGGAAGAGCAAATTGCAAAATTAAAAAAGAAAAGAGACAGGCTGTAACCAGCTGTCACATTAAAATTTCCAGAGAGGAAGTCAGGATTGGTGACTTGCAACTTCTTCCCAGCTGTAAAAGAACTGAACTTTTCAGTGCATCACCCTGTGTGATTGGTATTTGGAAAAGACAGAGGGTTGTAGTGGGAATAATAGGAGGCTTAGAGTCTGAGTCCTGTCTCTGTTAACAACTAGCAAATACCTTCATCCTAAACCCTAATTTCCTCATTCATAAATGCATGTAACAGAGTTAATATGCCTAGCGTACTGGATATAGTGTGCATAGCCCATTACTCCACACATATTCGGTCCTCACCACCTTCTCTACTCTGACCACTATTGCCCTTAGTGCTGCCATAAAGAAGGAAGGAAACAGACAAACTGTCTTCCACAGCGGCTGCACCATTTTACATTGCCACCAGCAGTGAATGAGTCTTCCTATTTCTCCACATCATCTCCAATACTTGTAATTTCTCACTAAAAAAAAATAATAATAGCCAATCTAGTAGGTGGGAAGTAGTATCTCATTGTGGCTGTAATTTGCATTACCTTGATGACTAATGATGTTGAGCATCTTTCCCTGTGTTTACTGGCCGTTTGTATGTCTTTGGAGAAATATCAGTTCAGATCCTTTGTCCATTTTCAATTGGTTTACTTGTCTTCTTATTACTGGGTTGTAGGAATTCTTTTTATATTCTGGATACAAGTTCCTTATAGAATACATGATTTGCAAATGTTTTCTCTCAGCCCATAGGTTATCTTTTAATTTTCTTGGTTATGTATTTTGAAGCATAAGAGTTTTAAATTTTGATTAAGTCCAATTTATCATTTTTATCATTTTTTCTTTTATTATTTATGCTTTTGGATTTGTATCTAGGAAATCATTGCCTAACACAAGATCATAAGGATTTACTCCTAAGTTTGTTGATATTTTGTAGATTTTTGTTTGTTTTTAGTATTAAGTAAGGTAGGAGCTAAGGCTATCTGGAAATTTGGATCAGGTGAAAGTAAAATTATACAAATGACATAAAAGAATGAATGCAGAAACAGGCACACAAAATTGTGCACAGCGAAAAACTGCATCATCTATTTTGTTATGTTAATGTATAGAGAATTCAAAACATCCTCTTTAAAATTGTTTATAGGCAGGGAGATCAGAGTTCAGTAAGTCAAAACCAAGAGGGCTGGTGATAGAAAAGCTAATCGATGAAGACTGCCATCTCAAAAGCAAGAACGTGTCCAATCCTTGTGCAGGCTTGGGTTGAACAGTGAAACTGGCAAATACATAGAAATAATATCCAGCAGGGACAGCAATCCTATGTTGAACAAGTAAGAGAAGCCATTCTGTAAAAAGGACAAGAGCAGGAATCGGGAAACCATTATGGAAGTACACTGGGAAACAATGGAGTTGAAGGAAAGTGATCTTAGCCTATTTAAACATTATGGATACTGAAGAATTAATTCGTGACTCTCTCCTCAACACAAAGTGGTGATATAGTTGAATTCCATGACCAACAGGAATAAACATGCTTTGCTGATCCAAAAAGAAAGTTCAACTAAAATGCCTTGTTCAGAATACACTATCAATTCCCTCTTTAAGGCTTAGTAATCAAGTCTATTCCCACTACTCTTTGCTTGAATGCTGCTAATAACCTACTTGTTGAAAAATCCAAAATAGTCTTTTATTCTTTGATGAGTAGGAAAAGGTAATGAGATAAATGTCTATTAGAGACTGTCAATTAAGAAGGCTTTTGAATTCTGAAGCATAAAAAAATTAAGACTCTATACATATTAAATTCTAGAATTTCAGTCTGAAGGAACATTAATCTAAAAACCTCTTTATATATATATAGATAAGGGAGTTGGAGAGACTATAAATCAAGCCCGCACCACCAGTTGGAGGCAATCTAAAGATTAAAACCCAATCTGATGAGCTGTCTGTGATACAACTTGGTATGCTTAACTTCTTGGCCCTGTATTATTAAAGGGCTTCATTTGTCATATATATGTTTCACCCTTTAATAATACCATAAACTTTTCAGAAGAGGGACTTTGTTTTCTGATTCCTCAGAGACATCCAGCAGAGTTTTCTGACATCCAGCAGAGTTTTTGACTCAAAAACATTTGTTGAATATTACATTTTAAAAGGTACTTACTTGAATTGCTATCTATCATTTAAACTACCTATAAAAGCTCAGCTGTTGTTTCTTTGGAAATAAAATGTCTATATCCAAAAATCTCATTTTTATTTGTTTTAAGATTTTTCAGCTTTTGTTCTCTCTTGTCTCATCATCATATGATACCTATTTGTTGCTCTTTTTTTTTTTTCAGGGACATGATTAAGAATTTTAAAACTAGTTAGAAATTTAAAACATTTTTTAAGAATTAACATATGTCACCCAGGAGGAAAGTAATTATCTTTAGAAGAATCCTCAAACAACTTTCCTAGCCAAAGTAAAACAAAAAATAAAATAATCAAGGAATTCAATTAAACATTAGTTGAGTAAACCTTTCTTATGTTTTATGCACCAAAGATATAACAGCTAATAAGACACAGATCATACCCTCATATATTAGAAGGACTCATATACTAGAAGAAAATCAGTATTGTGTGACAATTTGATTAGTAAATTGCATTCTAAGCATTAATAATACTTCACATATATAATTATGTACCAAGTACTTGATATGTATTAGCACATTTAATTCTTACAACAATTCTGCCAGGTAAGCACTCATTATTCATTTTACAAATAAGAAAAAATAAGAAAACTGAGGCTCAGAAAGGTTAAATGACGTGCCCAAGTTATATAGCTAGTTTTGGGCAGAGCCAATAGTTGAACTGGCAGTGGGGATTGAGAACCTGCATTCATATGCCTCACTGTACTGCTTCTCAACTAACTGCAACTTCTCCATTTCTTTTGTTTTATAAGATGACATTTTTTTTACAAATATATTGCTAAATTGGAAAATTAAGTAGCTGTTATTTTACATTGGAAAAGTAAATCCACTTTGGACTTTTGAAAGACTTCTCATGCAGAAGCAGTTGAAGATTTTAAACCCCCTTACAAATATATGACACTATTAAAATATTTTCATTCTATGAAAATCTGCATTAAGAAATACAAACATCTACTATAACAAATTTTTCTTTTCCTGAAAACCTTGCAATGTGCTATATTGCACCTTAAAAGCTATAGAGATTGTAGGAAAAAAATAGGTTTAGTGCAGACAACTGTAAACATATGCCACTTTGTCTCCAGAGCACTAACTAAAAACAAACAAGCAAAAAACCTAATTGAAAACAATTTATCACAGTTTTTCATAATAAAGTGATACTATAGTAACAATAGGACTTTATCTTAAAATACAAATGAAGGAAGGCTGACTAAAGAGGTATAGAGAAGGCTAGATGTTATGGGGACACTGACCATCAAAAGTTGCAGATGGAAAGCAGATGCAGACTTTGCGCAAAGTATAGCAAAGATACAGATTGACATTTCTGGATCATTATCTCGTGAATTTTTTTTTCACATGCTCAAACTCAAGGTAAGGTGGGATGCATGGCCACTGGGTACAGTAATGTATTGTTCTATGGTTTGCTGAGTTCAGCTGTGTTAGTATCTTTGGCATTCAGGTGCTGGTACTGGCAGTGCGAAACATTAAGATGCTGGGGAAAATCACATAAAACCTTCTGGACTTCCAAGTTAGAGAGATATCACCCCCTATTTACCAATTCCATTTGATCTTATTCACATTGCAAAGCACGTGTTAAAGAGGAGGAGACTGTATCTGGAATGGGTTACAATGAAGAACGTTGATAGCTTTACCACTAGAATTATTTAATAATTTAGGTTTCTTCCTCCTTTTCTGTTAAATTCAACTAAAAGTTGAAAATGCATATTTTACTCAGAGCAAAATAATTCTCTAACTTAAGACCAATTAGAGTTAGTCGCATAAGGGGTCATTGCCTAGAAAATCCTGCTTACAGTAAATTTTGTTGATCAAAACCTACTTAGCCAATCCTGATTGATGTTACTATCAAGTTGTGTGAGAAGCAGATTCACTTTCTCAAGAGCACCTCAACCAGAGAGGAGAATTTGTTTTCAGGAGTGTTGTACTAGTTTGGCCCTAATGAGGAGTTGAGGCTAACTTGTAGCTTTGTTCCTGAGGAAAGCCCCTGTATAAATTACAAAATTGGATTGCTGAAGGCTTGATTTACTTATCCCAGTTAAAAGTTCCCGCTTGTTCACCTCCTTTTTAAACAAAGACTGATTTTCATATGAAAGAGTTGGTGAATGTTTTCCCTTAGGCACTGGGGCTAGCTTCTCGCCAGAGATGCGGGCTGTTGCATTTCTTTTTGTCATCCTTCATCACAGAAATGTTTTCAAAGGGCAGCAGAAGCAGTGATAGCCAAGTCATTCTCTGCTTCCATAAAAAGAGTGATAGAAATGAATTTTAAACAATTTTGACAACAAATGTTTTCTGCACAAGCATCTGGATTCACAGCAATTAGAGATACATTTTCATAGAATAGTCTAGGCATGATCCTCCGTCTTCTGTCTACCAAGACCTAAACACTCATTGCTGTGTTTGGTTTCCCCTGTTACAGATGATAACATCAAATATTTAAAACTGAGCACTGCTGAATGCAGCTCCAAACAGCTTCAGGTAGAGCGATGTTATCAATGGTTGCAAGAGTAACAGAGAACTCCCCGGCCTGGACTGGGTATTTGCTTGTAAAATGCCTTTCAGTCCTACCTCTGACATGTTTTTATGTAGAAAGTAACTTGGTATCAGTGTGTTACTAAATCCCAGGAATTTTTTTTGGAAGGGAGTAAAGGATTTTGAACCATTGGAGATGTGATACTATGGAGACATGCAAAATTATATTTGTCTGCTGGAAATCACTCTAACCCTCTACTTGTACATATAAGTTAACAATAAATTCCAGGCATTTTGAACATTCCTAAGGACTTGCTTGTAAGCATTTTAAATATGAGGGATTTCTTTACTTCACCTAATAAAGCCCTGTTTTCCATCAGTTTGTACAGCCCGGTCTGCACAAAACAGATGAATCCCAGAGTGCAGGGCAGCTGAAGGGAGGGAGCTGAGGAGATTGGAGAGCTTTCTCAGCAGAACCTGATCACTTCTTTCCTGAGGGTCTGTACCTGGAAACCTCAAGAATGTGGGAGAAAATGAGAACATCCTAGGGCTCTACATTTATTTCCAGAGTATCCTTCTTCCCACTCCCTCCCCCACCAGCCAAGGACCCTACTCTCAGCAAGTGACCTGGTATTTTGCATCAGTGCCAACAGCAGACAGCTGTTACAGGGCTGGCTCTGGGGCAGCCACACAGAGCAAAGACTGAAAATATATACTTTTAGAAATCTTTCTTTAAAATATAGCTTTCTAGAACACATAGGTCTTTCCCAGAAAACTGTTGAACAAGTTACTGTTCAGCATATTAATTCAAGAGTGGTGTTAAGAAATTTAAGTTTACATGATATTTATATAAAATAGGAGTATCAGGAAGGATAATAATAGGGAAAGGCAGAAAATGATGGAAACCACCTTTTGTGATGCAGTTCTGACCTTGCAGAGGTTTCAGTCCAGATGGTTATCATATACATAATTTGAGTCTACTTTGAAAAGGAAAGAAATACCCACTTTAAAATGCTTTCATTTGAAAATATTGCTAATGTTAATATATTTAGAAGGCTCTTAAATTCCATTTAACTTCCTTCAGCTCTGATAAGGTTTCCTGCATTTGTTTCATTTTATCATCCCTTTTGGGTTTGGATAGAAAAATATGCGATCAAAATTATACTGCCATAAATAAACATTGAAATGAAAAAAGTTTGAAAATAACATCTATCAAAGTTAGACTTTGGGGCTTAAGCCAGTTTACTTTAGGCAAAGTGCTAAGAACATTCATCTGTGTAATGATCAAAGGCATTATCATAGCCCAAATCCCTGACGTCTTCTTGTATCTTCTAGCAAGATGCATTAGCCGACTACTAGTATTTCCAGATAGAAAAATGGAAAGAAAAATGCTGAGCCTGACATAAAGAGAAGAGCTTAATAGATTGTGTACATACATTAGCCTATCACTCATGATTGATTTGTAGAGCACCATTGCCAATTAACACTTTCTCTGAACTCTCCAGCCTTTTTTCCCTCCTCAAATGATCTTACAAGCTTTCCAAGTAGATGCTTTAACTTAATATTTCCTCAAGGATGAGAGAATTTAAGCAGGTTCAAAACAAACCAATTTGATGTCTCATTTTCTTGGTTGATTGTAGCAAATATTAAGTTCACTATTTTGTTTTATAGTGTTTATATCCCTATTAACATAGACCAATATTGAATCCTTAAGGCACTGAGAGGAAAAAAAAAAAGAAAAAGAAAGCTCCCTCCCCCCAACCTCACCTTCATCCTTCAGTAGTGACAAACTCCTTTCAAATTTCTTAAAGCTTACATGAGTTTTTTAAAACAATTAGTTTATTTAGTTAGTCAACACTAGGCTAAAATTTATCAAACACACAAAAATCTAAAAACTAGTAATGAGTTGGTTTCATTTAATAATCAAAATTGCTTTTTCCTCTTCTTTCTACCATCTATTAACATGGGGAGCCAGAGTTATGACTAGAATTAGTTGTCTTTTTCTCTACATGAATAGCAAGCTGTTAGTTTTCCTTTATCTCCTGATCAAGTACAGAAACAAAACAGATTATGTTCTACAAATTTAAACACTGAGATTTGTGTGGTAGTTTTCCATGCCTTTTCCATACTTTCAGGAAGACTGCAAAGACGTCACCTACAATAAATGTTTAAATGTGCTTTCTACTATAGTACTTTTTCTTGTGTGGCAGATGATGTGCATTCCTGCTCAACAAAGTATAGACAGATTAAAATGATATTAATTAGCACAAAAAAGAAAAAGAAATAAAAAGACGTTTCTACAGACCTTTCCTTATTTATAAGTTCTCCATATCCTAATGCTATTTTAGAAAGAGCTGGAAGAGAAGTCTGTTCAAAATGGCTTCTATTGGGATGAGAAATTAGTATTTAATAATTTATTCACTTTAACATTTTCAGAGTTCAGGCAGGCAGGAGAATTTTTCACTGTTCCAGCAGCAATGTCTTGTGCACGTACACTTTGCCCTTTAGATGGAATCTGAATATTTATCACAACCCCTAGTCCTCCTACCTCAGCCCTCATTTCTTGGTTCTCCCTTGTTTTTCCAGCACAGGACCCCAACTAGGCTCATGTGGTTTTATATTCTGCTAGACCACCCCCCTCCTTCTTCATCACTTTAGACACTTTTGCTAGCATTCTCATTTTCCTTGTACCCCTTGTTCTCTACCCCTCACCTGCCTCACCTACCGAAAACTTTAACCTAATCTTCAACCAGTCCAATACCTCAGGTCCCCGAGTTCTCCTGGAAAACATCGTGCAGACAGGCACTGCTCCAGGTGCTCAGGCACAGGTGGCATGCAGCCATCTCTGGCCAACCATTGAGACGTTCATAGTAAGTAGTCCATCCAGGCCCTCACAAAGGCAAGTCAAAACCATGTGCAATCGGTTCAGTTCTTCGCCACCCCACTGCCCCTCCAGCTGACTCCCTGTCTCTACCAGTACCTTCCTCTCCTACTTTACAGAGAAATTAACACTTGCCATGTATTTTCCCTCCTGATTTCCAAGACTTGTGCATCTGTTTCTCATTTAGATGATCTTTTGTACTTCTCTGTCTTTTAGGGAATTTGCATCAAGATCTCCTTCCTCTCCCGTTCTTCATGTCTTTAATTTCTTTCTCCTGCCTCCTTACCTTCTTTCTGCCTTCAACAGTTTCTAGTTTCTTCCTCCACATCTTTAAATTTGCTAAAGTTGTAGGGCAAAATTTGCTAATGACTGTCTAATATTGCCCCTTTCCAAACTCTTTTTAACTATATTAGTCAACATCCTTATACTTTTTGACACTGTTGATCATCCCATTCTTCTGAGATTCTCTGCTTTCGTCCCTCTGTGACCACACTTTTTCATGGTTCTGTTGTATTTCAGAGCTTTCCTTTCAGTCTTCTTCCCTCATCCTCCTTCCTTATTCATTCATCTCCTAAATGCCTGGGATCTTGAGAAGAGCTGAAACGGTGAGCCAGGATTTGGACCCAGAGAGCAGAGCTCTTGGATTGGTTTCAGATTCGTGCTTGGTAGGTGAGGTATGTGAGGTGGCGAGCCCAGCTACGTAGACTCAATACTGCATAACTAAACCCACTGGTTTCAGAGTTAAGCAAAGTAAGTCCCACCACGTACTGGGTGAATGTTTGGGGCCAAGTTATTTAGCTTCTTTGAGATTTGTTGTTTTTTGTTTTTTCATCTATAGATGAGAATAATATAAGCACTCTCTATATAATACCTTCATATAGGTTATCACAAGAAATAACTCCGGTATTAAATTCAAAGTGCTTAGCACCAGTGTCAACATATAGTAACTTTCCAATAAATGGCATCTGTTATTATTTTGTTGGTTTTATGTTTCTTCACGATTTATCCTTGCTTTCAGACTTAAGTATAAGACAAAATAGGGAGGTAAAGCCATTTAGGAAACACTGACATTAGGGCAAAAGAGAGAAGTATTCTTTCCATGACCCAATTGAGCCAATTTAGCAATTACATAAGCTATTTACTTTCAGCCCAATTAAGTTTAAGAGGCTTTCATTCCTTTAAGAGGCACAGTGACTTGAATGCCTCATCATCACTGTTAGCCAGAGGTCCTCACAGTCCCCCTCACTTTAACCTAGACTCCCATGTGGACCAGTGACTACAGGTCTGCAGCTTCCAAAGCTTATTCCCACTTTATCTCATTATCTTTAAGGCTATTTTGAATACAAAAGGTAGAAATATTTGATAAAACCTATTAAGCAAGTCAGAAATTTCAAATTTTGTGGAGTTTCTCAACCTGTATGTTTTCAATTCAGAGAAAGAAAGAAGTGTTTGTCAACTTTTTAAAAGCTCTTGATAAAGGTTAATTTTTTAAAAAGTGAGATCTTGTCCATTATCAAATATAAAATGAACATCTGTCAAAGATTTTATTTAACTCATCAATCAATTAAAGACTGAATAAGATGTTACAACTGGGTCATGCATACACAGGTTGTGAGGAATATGGAAATAAATTGACAGATTGGTGCAAACCTGTCAATATACACAAACAATATTAATTAAGGTCCACAATACAAAATTCATGTGCATTATGGTTAAGAATTATATGTATTATTATCAGGTACTACAACTTATAGAATTGTAAAATAGTTCAAAGACAACGAAAGGGAGAGAGAACCCTGCCAGGTACATTAGGCAGACCATTTGGTGAATTGTTTTCCAATTTCAGTCTTTTACATTTTTCCTTGACAATTGAACTCCTAAAGCTAGGAAGGATTCACTTGTACTTTTTGCTATGGCTTTCTAAGGTACACAGACAGAATAGTTCTACTCAACTAATGACAATACAAAGTTAGAATATGTTAAAGGGTTCCAAAATAATATATAGTCAGAGCCTGAGTAGGAGAGAACTCCTGTTTTCTCTTCTTCCAGAGTCAGTACTTTGAACAATCTATATCCCCATTTCCTTACATGTAAAATGATGTTTAGATTTTTCTATTCTCACATTTCAGAGTAGATGGCAGAAATTACAGAAGCAGGGAAAATAAACTTCACCACTTTACAATCTAATAGAATAGAGCAATGACTGTTCAGACTTACATTTCCCCCTCACTCTTCCTCCATTCCTGACCCTCTGGGCTGCAGTGGAAAGCCTGATAGAGGACCTCACTGAGAAAGAGAGCGGTGGGCACTGATGCAATGCACACCGAGCTAGATAGAGAATTATCGTGGCATTTCTAATATACAGTCACAAAGGAATCATTGTCAGAGTTCCCTTTGCTTTGACCCCAATGCTGGACATGGACTTAGGGCACATGCCCCACAGTTCATGCAGCTGGAGCCCTTTGAGAACAAGGATGGTGATGTCAGCTTTGGCACCCTGTTTAAATACTATAAAGTCTGTGCCGAGCATCTTACATGAAGATGGATCACATCTCTCCTCTCTGTGTTTACAAAGACATCAGCAATAAATACACATGCCTTTCAGTAAAAGAAAACCACAGCCACTTTCATTGCCGTGAGAAAAGGAGAATTGATTTTTTTTAAACGTGAGAAATTTAGAAAATATTATAAATGTAACACGAGAGCCCTCTTTCTAGTTAGTCAACATCACTAGAACATATGAAAAGGCTTTTTTTTTTTTTTTGCCTTTATTTTCATGAACAACAGCCTCTTGTCACTTGTAGCTATTGCTGTAAACATCAGTTATTATGCTGGTCTTTACAGTATCTTATAACTCATTATAATAATAATGTTGAATAGAACAAAATAAAGTTTCTAGTACTAGAAGCAATTTGGGTCAGGCGCTCTTAAAATCCCTGCAGAAGACCCCTGGCACCTCTGAAGAAACTCCATTCTTTCTCAAAGAATGAAGATTGTATCTGGTTTCATCCCTCTAAATAACAATAGCAGAAGTTAAACAGAATTATTCTTTTACCTCTTTACAAATAGTTGCCAGTTCTACTCATCTCCTTCAAAGAAATCCCTGTTCTTTTAACAATCATATGCATTAGGCATGGCGTTTAAATTAAAGTATATATGTTGAAGTGCATCATTGGAGAAGAGTCTCAAGGTAAAACAGAAGAGAAGGACTTACAGTTGGGACCTGAATCTGATGAAATTTAAACTCACTTAAATATTTGTAAGCTAATCCTTCCACTTTTCATGGAAAAAAAATTCCTATCATTTACTAGATTTGTTAGCACCTGTTTCTTTAAAATATTAGAGCATTAATAAATGTCTCAGTATTTAATTGAAAAGAAAATAAGAAATACCTTTAGGTATGTTGTTTCCCTAAACATAAAAATCTCAGATAAAAAGAAACTTGCATGTTGTTTGATTTTTCCGGGAAAAAAAAATGTTGGGAAAGAGACTTAGCTATTGATGGTGAACAAAACTGACTAACTTAAACCCTGTACTTAATTTCAATTCCAAAATAACTAAGGTCATTTTGAATTTTGTTTCACTAATTCTTGCCATTCCTAATAATTAATAACATAAAGTTTGAGTGCTCAACACATATCAAGCCCCAAGTTAAGTCTTTTGCATGAATTATTTCTAACTCTTCCAACAATTTTATGAGGCAGGTACTATTATTATCAGCCCACATCACAGGTGTAGAAATTAAGTTTTGGTTTAAAAACCCAGAGTTACAGTGTGCTTAGACTCAGAGGCAAAGGTAACCCATACCCAGAGGTGCTTCTTAGACTCTGCAGCAATGTTTTCTAAACCCTACACATTTCTGCTTAGAGTTCCAACATGTATAGCCAACCTTGATCTTTTTGGTCTCAATTGTTCATAGGTTTTATTCTATTTACTTTAGCACAAAAGTTCTAGTAAATTTTGCCTGCAAAGTTACTTTTATTGGTTCCACCTTTTGTTTTTCTCTTATTCCACAACTACACTAAAATTTTTAATCATGCTGGCCTCAGTGAAAATTACTTACATGAAATTCTGTTGTGGTGTAAAATCTCCCCCTCTCTCTCTCTCTCTCCCTTCCCCCTTCCTCCTTATCACGGGCAACAGATGACGCTAGCCACCTCCCCAGTTCATTGGCCACCACCTCCAGGCCCAGCCCCTCGCTCCACCTCCTTTCCGTCCTTTCCGTCAGCCCCGCCCTGACAACCCATGCCTATATATGCTTGTGCACTTCCTCAATAAACTTTCTTGGTTTCTGCTCCCGCCCTGAGAACAGAGTCTCTTGTCTCTGTCCTTTCTCCCCGCCGCCTACCTGTTCCCCCGTCGTTCCGCCTCCGGCCATCAGCCGGAGAAAGCCCTCCAACCATCAGTTGGAGAAACTCCGCCGGGGAAAATCGCCTCCGACCATCGGTCGGAGATACCTCTCTGACCCATCGGTCAGAAGACCCATACAACAAAATTCCTTTTTTAAATTTATTAGAGAAGTTGTAAGTTTACAGAAAAAGCATGCAGGAAATAGAGAGTTCTCATATACCACCCTAGCATTAATTCCTTGCATTAAACTGGTACATTTGCTACAATTGATGAAAATATTACAATTTTACTATTATCTATAGTCCATGCTTTACATTAGGGTTCATTGTTTGTGTTTTGCAGTTCTATGGCTTTCGTTTTTGAATTTTTATTCTAGTAATATATATACAACCTAACATTTCCCTTTTTAACCACATTCAGATATATATATATATATATATATATATTCCATGCTGTTAAGTTCACAATGTTGTGCCACCATCACCACCATCCATTACCAAAACATTTCCATTGTTCTAAATAAGATTTATATACATATTAAGCCTTAACTCCCTATTCCCTATCCCTGCTGTCTCCAGATAACTTATATTCTAGATTCTAACTCTTTGAGTTTGTTTATTCTAATTATTTCAAATCAGTGAGATCATACAATATTTGTCCTTTTGAGTCTGGCTTATTTCACTCAACTTGATTTCTTCAAGGTTCATCTGTGTGGTAACATGTATCACAACTTCATTCCTTCTTACAGATGGAAAATATTCCATTGTATGTATATGTCACATTTTGTTTATCCCTTCATTGGTTGATGGACACTTGGGTTGTTTCCATTTTTTGGCAGTTGTGAATAATGCCGCTATGAACATCGGTGCGCAGATACCTGTCCGAGTCCGTGCTTTCAGTTCTTTAGAGGTATACCAGAAGTGGGATTGCTGAGTCATATGACAGTTCTATAATTAACTTTCTGAGGAACCACCAAACTTTCTTCTACAGTGACTGCATCATTTTGCATTGCCATATGGAATGAATGAGCATTCATATTTCTCCACATCTTCTCGGACACTTGTAGCCATTCTACTGGGGGTGAAATGGTATTTAATTGTGGTTTTGATTGCATTTCCCTGAGGGTTTATGGTGTTGAGCATCTTTTCATGTGCTTTTGGGGCATTTGTATATCTTCTTTGGAGAGATGTCTATTCAAGTCTTTTGCCCATTTCATTCTTTTTTTTTTTGAAAAATATGGAATGTTTCACGAATTTGCGTTCATCCTTGTGCGGAGGCTATGTTAATCTTCTCTATATCATTCCAATTTTAGTATATGTGCTACCAAAGCAGACATTTGCCCATTTCTTAATTGAGTTGTTTGCTCTTTTGTTGTTGTTAAAGGATTTCTTTATATATTCTGGATATTAGACCTTTATTGGCTATTTGGTTTCCAAATATTTTCTCCTATTGTGCAAGTTGTCATTTTACCTTCATGAAAAAATCCTTTGAGGCACAAAAGTTTTTAATTTTCATGAGGACACATTTATCTATTTTTTCTTTTGTTGTTTGTGCTTTGGGTGTAGAATCTAAGAAATTGTTGCCTAGCACAAGGTCCCGAAGATGCTTCCCTTATGTTTTATTCTGTGACTTTTATAGTGTTGGCTCTTATTTTTAAGTCTTTGATTGATTTTGAGTTGATTTTTGCATAAGGTGTGAAGTAGGTATCCTTGTTTTTTTCTTTTGCAAGTGGAAATACAGTTTTCCCAGTTCCATTTCCCAATTGAGTGGTCTTTGCCCCCTTGTTAAAAACCAGTTGGCCATAAATGTGAGGGTTGATTTCTGAGCTCTCAATTGAATTCCATTGGACTATATGTACTATGTTGTTTTGATTACTGTGGCTTTGTAAAAAGTTTTAAATCAGCAAGTGTGAGGCCTCCAACTTTGTTCTTTTTGAAGAATCTTTGGCTGTTTGGGACCCCTTACCCTTCCATGTTTTTCATGATTGGCTTTTCTATTTCTGCAAAAATTGATTGGGATTGCGTTGAATCTGTAAATCATTTTGGATGGAACTGACATCTTAACAATATTTAGCCTTCTAACTCATGATTGTGGGGTATCTTTCCATTTATTTAAGATCTTCTTTGATTTCTTTTAGCAATGTTTCATAGTTTTCTGTGTACAAGTCCTTCATATCCTTGTTTAGATTTATTCCTAGATATTTTATTCTTTTAGTTGCTCTTAAAAATGGAATGTTTCTTGATTTCTTCTTCAGATTTTTCATTACTGATGTATAGGAACACTACTGATTTTTGGATGTTGATCTTGTACCCCCACCACTTTGCTGAATTTGTTCATTCACTCTAGGAGCTTTGTTGTGAATTTTTCAGGATTTTCTTTGTATAAGATCATGTGATCTGCAAACAGGAAAAATTTTACTTCTTCCTTTCCAATTTGGGTGCCTTTTTCTTTTTTAACGGAAATCAATGTTTATTTTCCAGCAATCTTTTTTCCACTTTCTGTTTAAGAGCCTATGGCAGAACAGCTTATGGCCAGTCAGTGGTTATTCCTACCCCATCAGTGGCCTAAACAGTGGGAGCTGCAGACCAGCCTTCAGCTGCAGGCTGAGCACCCCAGTCTTCAGTAGTGCTAAGTAGGCACAGAAGGCACCTGCACACCATCAGACCAGTGTGCAACCTTAGGTTGCATAGCAGTAAACTCAGGAGCAAGAGTGGTCCATTCACCATGAAATTCCTCCTTGGTCACAGCCTTTTCAGCAACAGCCTGCTCTTCCTTTTCAGTGTCTTCAAGATCCTTGTAGAAGTAGCAATTAGGCATGACCTCCCACAGGTGCTCACAGGAGATGGTGCCAGGCCCGCACAAAACATCCCATGCCAGCATCCACATCAGACCCACTGAGTCAGCTCCCTTGTTGTTGCATGCAATGGCAATGTACACATAGTACAGGGGAGAATCTGCATTACACAGAGTGATGGTTGGCCGGTTAACATAGGACACCTCTGTGAGGGCCTGGTGGTCAGCCATGGGATCAGTCACCACCAGAAGACATGGATCCCGGAAGGCTGCCTGAATCTGGTTTGTGAAGGTTCTAGGAGTGAAGCACCTGGCAATAGGAGTAGCTCCAGTAGCAGCAGCAAACTTCAGCACAGCCCATTGGCCCGTGTTCCTGAAGGATATGACACTGACATCAGCAGGGATTTCAATGGCAAAAATGGCCCAAGTAGCCAGCAGAAGTTTCTCCCAGGTCTTCTTCAGATTTATCATGTAGAAGCCATCACTTTTCCTTTTGTAGAGACACAGTTCCATTTGGAAGTCAAGGTTCGTGCCATCTAAGTGGGTTCCTGCTGCAAGGAATTTGAGGACATCCTCTTCCTTCATCTGCAGGACATCAAGGTCTCCAGACATGGTTTAAGTTTCCCTTTAAGTCAGGGGTTCTTAACCCAAAGGGGTCCATGGAAAGATTCCAGGGGGTCCCGTGAGCTTGAATTGAAAAAAATAAACTTATTATCTTTATTTTCTCTGACGTCTAACTGAAATTTAGCATTTCCTTCACTTATGAATGCATGCAATAAATTACAGTAGTATTCCATGGTTTTCATCTGACTGGCAAAGGGGTCCCTAGAACAAAAAAGGTTAAGAACCCCTGCTTTACGTTATGATGGGAACACAGGACAACACTGGATGGACCCTTCTCTGAATAGTTCCAAAAGGCCCAATTTGGATGCCTTTTATTTCTTTCTATTACCTAATTGCTCTGGATAGAACTTACAGTACTATGTTGATTAACAGTGGTGGCAGTGGGCATCATTATCTTGTTCCTGATCTTAGAAGGAAAGCTTTCAGTCTTTCACTATTGAGTATGGTGTGAGCAGTGGGTTTTCATATATGACTTTTTTCATTTTGAGGAAGTTTCCTTCTGATCTTAGTTTAATAAGAGTTTTTATCAAGAAGAGGTGGTAGAGTTTGTCAAATCACTTCTCTGCATCAACTGAGATGACTGATTTTTTTCTCTGCATTCCATTAATGTAATGTTTATATTAATTTACTTCCTTATGTTGGATGTATAGTATAATATATCACATTAATTTATTTCCTTGTCTTGTTCCTGATTTCAGTAGGAAAGCTTTAAGTCTTTCACCATTGAGTACCACACTAGCTGTGGGTTTTTCATATATGCACTTTACCATGCTGAGAAAGTTTCCTTCTATTCCTATCTTTTGGAGTGTTTTTTATCAAGAAAGGATGCTGTATTTTGTCAAAAGCCTTTTCTTCATCACTCGAGAGGATCATGTGATTTTCCTTCTTCAATTTATTAATGTGGTTTATTATACTAATTGACTTTCTTGTGTTGAACCACTCTTGCATACTGGGATAAATCCCACTTGATCATAGTCTATAATTCTTTTAATGTGTTGTTGGATTTAATTTGCTAGTATTTTGTAGAACATTTTGCATCTGTATCCATAAGGGATAATGGTCTGTAATTTTCTTTCCTTGTGGTATCTTTATCTGGCTTTGATACAATGGTGATCTTGATAACATAGAATGAGTTAGAGAATGTTTCCTCTTCTTTGATTTTTTTGAAAAGTTTGAGCAGGATTGGTGTTAATTCATCTTGGAATGTTTGGTAACATTCACCTCTGCAGCCATCTGGTCCTGGGTTTTTCTTTGCTGGACGATTTTTGGCTACTGATTCAGTCTCCTTACTAGTTACTCAGATTTTGAGATTTTCTATTTCTACTTGAGTCAGTGTAGGTAATTTGTATGTTTCTAGGAATTTGCCCATTTCACCTAGTTAATCTAAATTTTAGTGCACAGATATTTATAGTATCACCTTTTAAAAATTTCTATAAGGTCAATAGCAATGTCCTGCTTTATTTTTTATTTTAGTTATTTTCATGTTCTCTCTTTTTCCTTGTCCATCTAACTAGAGGTTTGTCAATTTTACTAAACTTTTCAAAGAACCAACTTTGGTTTTGTCAATTCTCTTCTCTTTTTTAAATATACTCTATTTTACTTATCTCTGTTCTAATCTTTGTTATTGCCTTTCTTCTGCTCACTTTAGGTTTTGTTTGCCCTTCTCTATTCTAGTTCCTTCGGTTGTGAGGTTAGATCTCTGGTTTGAGGTCTTTCTTCCTTTTTAATGTAAGCATTTAGAGCTATATATTTCCCTCTCAGCACTGCCTTCACTGCATCCCATATGTTTTGGTATGTTGTGTTTCCATTTTCATTCTCCTCAAGATATTTCCTAATTTCCCTTGTGATTTCTTTGTTCACCAATTGGTTGTTTAAGAGTACTTATAGTTCTTTTGCTATCCTTTTGGTCTGGTTCAGTGGGAATATAATTATACTGCAGAGCTATAAGTAGCAAGAAAATCTGTTAAATAATGATTTGTCAGAATTTTTTACACTTGTTACTAAGGCAATATCTTAATTGCTCAAAATTTTAAGTAATAGAAGAGAAAATAATGATTATTTCATTTAAAAAATGAAAATTTTATCTCAAAAGAGTCAAAGCCTCTTCATTTCTTGGTAGGAAATGAAGACAACAGATATTTCCCTCTTCATTTATGAGGTGTTTTTCAAAATGTGTGAACTTTCTATTAAAATACAAGAAAAGCCAAAGCTTTATTATTAACATTGAATTATCCTCACTTCTCTTACTTATCAGGTAACCACCTTCAGGACGAGAATTGGATAAGGGCATCCAGCATTTGGGAGGCCAGACTTCCAATGAGCCTTCTACAAATATCTTGGCTTCTCTTAAACCAACACACACACACACCCCTCAGTGAGGACTTTCACTATTTTTATTCTCTGTTATTCAATATACATTCATTAAGAACTCATTATTTTGTTCACTTTTAGGGTTGAGATCATGTCTACTTAATCAGAAAGATACTTGGCTGTACCTAAAGAATACACAGTTTAGTGAAAGAAACTGACTGGAAACTTCTAAATGTTATTTTTGAAGTATCAAGTAATCCAGAAGCAAGGGGATTCAGGACATTTAATGGAGACTGAGATGAAATCATTCCATTTCTCTCACCTTAGACCCCTATATAAATCGCCGTAATAGTGCCACTGGTTTCTGCCCAGGGCTTGTTAAATAATTTGTGAAGTCTAGTGCACAATGAAAATTTGCCTTTAAAGGTACTAAAATATAAAACATTTTCCTTTCTTCCACTGACTTTCTTTCTTGATCTATCATGGTGTTTTATATTTGCTATTTAATGACACACTCCCTCAAGCATGGAGCTGCAGGAGCAAGCCCTCACAGGCACACGAGAGCCATACTCCGTGACCTGGGATACACACATTCACTTAGACCCCAAGCTGGTGGATTCCCCCATCCAGACACAGGGCATATAGTACTTGTAATAAGTGATATGTTGTACCCAGCCAGGGGCAAGAAAGTTGAGCCAGGCATCTCTCCCTAACACGGGGCAGCTGCCTCAAACTATGGTGGATGGGTGACCTTCAACAGACTGCAATCCCAATGATGGGAACTGCTTAGTACCTGGATTGGGGTGGAGTGGTGTGTGAGAAGCTCACACTTGCTGAATTGCCTGCTGAACATGCCTTCTTGTTGCTGCCCACTAGGGGCAGGGACAGCCACTGCCGTGTCCGGCCAAAAGATACCTGACCCTTCCCATGCACTTGCCCAGGTAACTGTTGGGGA
Source organism: Cabassous unicinctus (assembly GCA_029593785.1). Lineage (NCBI taxonomy): Eukaryota > Metazoa > Chordata > Mammalia > Cingulata > Chlamyphoridae > Cabassous > Cabassous unicinctus. Next base: position 47,568 of record JAQZBX010000877.1, read on the forward strand.
TTAGTGTGGCACTGGTTGGGGGCAAGGGAGGGGAAGCACTGGTAGTACCCAAGAGACCAAAGACCAAGAGAACAGACAACTGAGAACCCAGAGAGGCAGGGAGGTGACAGCAGGCAGTCTTGGTGTGAGCAAAGGCTCCATGCCTCCTGCACATGCGCTCTTGTTCAAAGTTAAAATTATTCTTAAGAAGTTAAAAACAGCAACCACAGAGCATCAAAGCTCTAGTACAAAGCTCTTCTGAGCACACAGACTGGGGGTCCTGTGTGACTGCAGTGGCCTCATGCCCATGGTAGCCAGCCCTATACCTCCCCACCAATCTCCCCACACTATGGTCCTTCTGATATCATTTGTTGCATTAAGAAATGTATGGTCGGTCCTTTAAACTTTGTCTTTAATAGCCATTGCTCTAGGATAAATTAAAAATATCTTATCCTGGAGTAAACGAGGCTTCAAAATTTAGCCTCAACTTCAACTCCAGCCTTATCTCTTCCCACTGCTTTTTCTCCGTACGTTTCTATCTCCTAGTTTCTCATGCCCCTGTTTTTGAACTTCTGCTGAATGTACTGTTATCACTTCCATGATTTTGCATTACCTTTTCCCTCACAGGAAAATCAGTAACCCACTTTTTGCACCAGTTCCGTTTCAAAGCTTATATTAAAGGTTATGTCGGCCGTTCCCCCCTTCTTCTCTCTTCGAGCATCATAACTTCCTTTTTGTTCTGTTTTGCATGTTTCTCAATGCCATGGCACAGTCCCTGAAGCATACTTCTCATGAGGAAAAGCCAGGAAACTCTCAGATAATGCAAATTCAACCATTTGATTCTAAATTAAAGCCATATACACCCCAACTTTGCTGGTAACCTCTTTCATAGCAGGAGGGGGAAGGAAAACTGAACAAATTGCTGATGGTTTTGACTAGGCATTGTGAGGGTAAGAGACACTGCTTACTATGAAGTTCTCAATGGTTGGCCAGAGAGGGTTGCAGGCCAGCTGTGCCTGGGCACCTGGAGCAGTGCCTGTCTGCACGATGGTGTGGTTTCTCCAGCAAGACTCAGGGACCTGAGGTATTGGATTGGTTGAAGATTAGGTTAAAGTTTTAGGTAGGTGTGGCAGGTGAGGTATAGAGAACAAGGGGTGCAAGGAAAATGAGAGTGCTAGCAAAAGTGTCTAAAGTGATGAAGGAGGAAGTGGAGGCGGTGGTTTAGTTGGATATAAATACAAACGATCCTGCTTGGGGTCCTGAGCTGGTAAAACAAAGTGTAATGAAGGCTTCTATAGGAAGAACAGGGTGGTCAAAGGTAGGGGTTAGAAAATTTGAGGAAAATTTAAATTTTTTCATTGACGTGCATAAAACAATATAATTTGTCAGATTAAAGTTTTTTGGTTTTTGGTGTTTTTTTTTTGCTTTTCAAAATTGATAGAATAAAAATGGTTTTAAAATCTTAAAAGAAACCTCGGTGTGAAACCTGAAACCTGATTGCCCAATAATAGCTTTTATGTCTGCAATAGAGTATGATTGTAATAGAAATTGCTACAGAAACACAGATTCCCAAAGCCATCAGCTATGCAAGTTAATACTACTAATAGTATAGTTTGAAAACAAGTGGTACTCTGACTTTCAATGAACTGATTTGGTTTTTTCTTTTTTTAACTATTTGAAAGTAGATTCACTCAGAAGTCAAATCTGGGAAATTGAAATAGAAAAAAGTAATTTTGGAATGTGTAATTTGTGGGGATTTTTTGAGCTGCTGAAGTTGGAGAATGTTACATATATTATGCAGTTAATAAGTATATTAAAGACTTTTAAAGCCTAGTATTGATTCAATTACTATTTTAGAAATATGCAAATATGCTTTGCTACAGCATAAATAATGAATGGTAGGGGAGAAGAATTAAGGCAATCCAACTAGTTAGGAGCGTGTGTGTGTGCGTGCGCCTAAGACACTCCCAACAGTTTCCTCTATTTTTCTGATAGTTTTTAGGAAAATACAAACAGCAGAAGGACTGGCTCATTTGGTTAATGTTTGCTTGTTTTTAAAACTTCCAAATTGCTGTACTACTTTATATACCGCCACCAGTGCATAAAAGTCCCAGTTCTTCCAGAGCCTCAGCAACATTTAGTATGGAAGTCTTTTTAACTTTTGATATCTCTGTAGGTGTACAGTGGTATCTCATTGTGGATTTACTTTGAATTTCTATGTCAAATGACGTTGAACATCTTTCATGTGCTTATTTTTCAACCATGTATGTTCTTTGTGAAATGTCTGTTCAATTCTTTGCCCATTTTAAAAGTTGGGTTGCTTGTTTTTTATTGGGTTATGAAAGTTCTTTATGTACTCTGGCGACAAGTTCTTTATCAGATATATGCTTTGCAAATATTTTCTACCTGTCTGTGGCTTTTCTTTTCATTCTCTTCACATTATCTTCTGAAAGCAAAAGCTTTTAATTTTGACAAAGTTCAATTTATCCTGTTTTTTTTTTTAGAACTGTTCTTTTGTTGTTGTATCTGAGGTATCTTTGTCTAACCCAAGTTCACAAAAATGGTGTCCTAGAAGTTTTACAGGTTTATGTTTCACATTTAGATTTGTTTTCCATTTTGAGTTAGCTTTTGTACATGTTGCATGGTATGGGGAGAAAACTTTTTTTTTTTTTTCATTTTTTGCATATCTATATGTAATTCTTCCAGCACTATTTTTTGAAAAGACTACTCTTCCTCCATTTAATTGCCTTTAAACTTCTGTTGAAAATCAGTGCCCTTGTGTATGTTGGTCTATTTCTGGACTCTACTTGGGTATTTTTTGGTCTGTCTGCCTTGATGCCAATGTCATAAAGCCTTAAGTACTGTAGCTTACACCACGTAGTGTTAGTCCTCCAACTTTGCTCTCCTTTCTCAGAGTTGTTTTAGCTACTATTTTTGCATTTCCATATGAAATTTAGAATGACCTTTTTTTGATTTGTACAAAAAACGTGTTATTTTGAATTAGATTGCTTTGACTCTGTCTATTTGGGAAGGATTGACATCTTCACAATATTGAGTCTTCCAAAGACTAATACAAAACAATATTTTTTTTTTTGTATGTGTGTACTTAGCATTATTTATTTGGTAATTTAACAGCATTTAAATTACAAACAATATCAAACAAAGAATATCTCTCAATTTATTTAGGTATTCTTTGATCTCTCTTAGCAATGTTTTGTAGTTTTCAATGTACAGACCTTCCACATATGTTGTCATATTTATCCCTAAGTATTTTATAATTTTGATGTTATTGTAAATGGTATTGTCTTTTAAGTTTTAATTTCCAAGAAGACTATTTATTTGCCTTAGGACACAACAGTAATTTTATTTTTCTAGGACACTGTGTTTGAACTTTCATTAATTCAAAATTTCTGCTGAAATTTTTAAATCATTTCATGGAAACCTTTCTCTTTTCCACTTAATCCATTGAAGAAAATTTCCCTGATAAAAGAATATTTGTTCTGCTGATGGATTATCTAATAAAAGTTTGGGGAAGGTGCTTAGTAAGAAATTGAATGAGGTTATTAACTCAACTGTATAGACAGCTCTAAGGAGAATTTCTTTTTATAAACTTCTGTGGCTGAGTTCTCTGACAATAACACTTCAGATATTGAGCTTCTTTCAAGGACAGAACAGAAAAGAAAAATATTGGGAGTAAGCTTCCTCTGATCTACAATGGATAGAGCACTCTAGGGGATGTATGTTTACCTGCCTATGTTATATTAACTACTGAAAGACCAGAGTGGCATTCAGTAAGTTACTTTTTCCAGAGCATTGGATGGTGTTTGGCTCTTTAATGGGATTAATTTAACTAAGACAGCTAATTGAATCAATTCATTCCCCCAGAGAAGCTTTTACGCACTCTCATTTTCCACTGAATTAAGGAGAGGTTGCATTTCCTTTATTTCGTGTGTGTATGTGTGCATTTAGCACTATTCCTTTGGATAATAATAGCATTAAAATTACAAAATGAGTGAAGAAAAAATTGATTATGAACTTTGGAAGAAGCTATAAAGCTGTTTGGTAAAGGCTTCAAATGTAATTTCTTTCTAAAATCACAAATGAGTTTCTTAGGATACACTGAATCATATTGTGGAATGTGGGTCTCAAGAAACAAATCTCCATCCAAACTTAATCAATTTTTTGAGTCATGTGAACTGGGCATTTGAAAAGAGTGCCATTTTGTGTGTGTACAAATATGAATATGTGAATTATTATATTTCTGTATTCAGTCTCAGAGTTGGAGCTATTTTTACAAATTTGTAAGTGTACCTAGAAGCATTAAGTAACATGCTAGTCAACCATATTATTAACCAAAATATTGCTCAAAATATAACTACAATTTTCATAATCCATGTGACACAAGTTTAATTCTGCGTATATGAATCAGCATAATTGCTGGACTGGGACTCCTTAGATTTGGGTTTGGATCCTAGCTTTGCCATGAATAACAGTATGATGTTGGACAACTAATATTACATCTTTAAGCCTCTGCTTCCCCATTCAGAAAATGAGAATTAGTTGAAATATCACTAAGGAGTGTTGAAGGTCTAAAGGGTTAATATTCCTTCGTAAAGATGATCATTGTCTTTTCTACAAATAAATGTCCTGACTTTCCAAGTTCTTGGTAGTAAGCTATCAGAAAATGACCCTGGCTAATGTAAGGAGATTTGTTAATTAATTGTGGGGGTCTGGAGAAGTAAGGGGGAGCCAGGGGTTTTGCCTAAGTAAGCAAGAGAGGCCCAGGCACTGGGGAAATTCAGGTGGCAGGGCAGCCTGTTCAGAAAGATATTTGTTCCTGGGTCATGGGGTATCCATTGTGGGATTCTGGGACTAACTCTCACCAAGACCACACACAATAACGGGCAGGAGACTCCTGAAAGGACAAGAAAGGGTTACAGCAAGACAGAGCAGCTAGTATAGAGAACCTCCTCCATAACCAAATGAGAGATAACCACAAAGAACATTTTCTAGAATGTAATTAAGTAGAGTTGGAAAAGCTGATAAAATAAGAAAGAATGAAAACAATCTCCTGACATTTTTAATGGCTCAGGGTAACCACATTTTGACAATAAAGTTTTTGGATTAAAATTAAAATTAGAAATGGAGGTGGAAAGTGTTACATTCTAAAGTTACAACTACATTGTTGTTGTTGTTTTTCAACTCAGATCTCTCCAGACTTTAATGATCTCATCTATTAAATGGGAACAAAGCTACTTTATTTGATAAAATCAGGACTTAGAGATCGATTGCATTTGAGGATGCCTTACAGCTGTAAGCTTTATGATTACATTTTGAAGATGTCATAGATTATTTTTGTTCCTCCATCCTGCATCAATGCCCCCACTATTCATGTTTCACTATTTTCTTTTCAGAAAAGTTAATTCTCCCAAGAGAGAAAAGGCTGCTCATTATAAATTGATGGTTTGTTTTGATTTCCATAACCTCTGTTTCCTTATAGACTTTTTCTTATGATTAATTCTGCTGTATGTTTTGTTTTTTTTCCCAACAGGCTTCTTGGAAATTACTGATTACATTGTACTGAAATGCTAACAACCACATTCACTTATCCCCCCAATATGTAGTTTTTGTTACATCTCATTTTTTCCTCACCTCTATTCTGAAATATGAAGCTGTTTTTACAATTTTAAATATATTGTCTCTTTTGGTTAGAACACTACACATACAAAAAATCATTATGATATACTAGCTATTCAAAATTTATTTTTAGATACAAAACTTTATTTTGGATATCTCAAGAATTTCATATTTTTATTGAACTCACTGTTTTAAGTTTGTCTTTAAGTATTCTAAAATCTCTTTATGTAGATTCCTGTTTTGCTCATTTTAATTGAATAAACTGTTTCTAAAGCCATAATTACTATGTATTTAACTTTTCCTTTCCAACCCCACTGGAAATTAATATCCATTAATGCTCATTCATTCAATAAATATTTAATGAGCAACTACTATATGTCAATTACTGTTTAGATATATAAGTGCTCACTAATATTCCTTCATAAATCATCATAATTGCAATGATTTTGTTTGTTTTTGTTTTGCTTCTTTGCTACCAAACCTTAGTAGTAAAAACAAAAGGATACCTTGTTCTGCTGTCTTTATTTTACCCAAAATAATAATGGAAACCCTTTCCAATACATTCACTGCTTAAAAACACAAATGTGGGAATTAGGACACCATTGAAGTCAGAAAACACCACTAAATTATCTGTATGGAAGGGCTCTTACGGAAGTTTCCAAATTTTTAAATCAGTGAATTTTTTTTTCAAATTAAATTGTACATAAGACTCCAGTTACTTAAGATATCCAGAATTTCTGTTTTTCTAGTACACTAAATGAGCTAGTTTTGATAAACATAAGAAGTTGAAAATCAGAGTGATATTATGGGTGACACTGGCAATCATATCAACCTCAATATCTCATTGACTTTTTTTTCATGATCATTTAGTGTATCTAATATGTTTTATTTTATTTTATATATTTTTATTGTTATTTTTAAAGAAGTTTTAGATTACATAACTGTTACATAAAAAAATATAGAGAATTCCCATATACCTCACCCCCTTCCCCTCCCACACTTTTCCCCATTAACAACATCTTTCATTAGTGTGGTATATTTGTTTCAATTGATGAACACATATTGATATATTGCTAATAACCATGGCCTATAGTTTACATTATGGTTTACACTTTGAACCTCACAATTTTGTAGGTTTTGACAAAATATATAATGGCCTGTATCCATCATTGCAATGCCATACAGAATAATTCCAATGTCCCAAAAATGCCCCCATGTTATACCTATTTTTCCCTTTCCCTCCCCTCACAGTGCTCACAGTGGTGACCACTGCCTTTATATCAATGTCACAAGTGCTTCCATTACTAGAATAATAATAAGTCTACTTTAGTCCATAGTTACATTTCCCCCTTGTATTTGTTCATTTTTCAATCTTGAGGCTTTTCGGATGGTGATTCCCACTCTGCTTCCTTTTGAGAGAGGGCTCAGATCCATGGGGCAGACAGATGAAACTGTCTTGCTTGCAGTTGTACATACTTTCTGTTTTTTGGGATGGGCATTGTCCATCATCGTCATCCTTTTGTCAATTGTCCTGGGTGAGTCAGATGAATTGGAGGGTAAGTGTTGGCTGCAACTCTGCTGAGATTCAGGGCTCAATTGGCATATGAACAGCTGGAAGATTTAAGTCTCTGTGATACATATTTAATGGGTATAGTGCTAATTATAGTTTCAAATAAAAGGGCATAAGAACCATGTGTAGGAAAATTATAAATGAGTCCAACTCCCAACCATTGGGGGGAAAGGTTATCACACATATCAAGGTAAAGCCCGCTGACAGGGTGCCGAATTCCTGGGTTGTCTCTTCTACCTATAGTGTCCAGATCTCTCTAGAGCCCTCAGGGACCCCCTGCTTGAGGCACTGTTTACTGCGGCAGTCAGTGAGATCCTCGTAAGACATGCATGAGTCTAATCTCTGGAATGACCTCCTGACTCACTTTGAAATCTCTTAGCCATAAAACTCATCTGTATTTAATATTTCCCCCTTTTGGTCAAGGTCTTTTTCGAAACACATCATTAGTTGGCACTTGGTAATAATCCCTCAGTGCCAGGGAGGCTCATCCCTGGGAGCCATGTCCCACACCAGGGTGGCAAGGGGAAGTAGTGAGTTTATATGCTGGGTTTGGCTTAGAGAGAGGCCACATTTGAGCAACAAGGAAGGCTTTCAGGAAGTAACTCTTAGCCAATGTATAATACTAGGCTAAATTTCAATTTCACAAGAGCAAGATTCATAAGTTCAAGCATCATTATCAAAGACCTGGTGTATTGGTCTGTCCTCCTTTACTAGGCACTGTCCTTGTACTCTAGAGATTCTTACCACTCTATAAGAGAATTTGGCAGGACTCCCCAGGATGGCAATTCAATATTCTTTCAGTTATTGTGTGGGTCTCCACCCATTGAGACAACATCCCATGACCACTTGAACATATTCATATTCCATAGAAGCATGCCCCAGGTGCACCCCTCCCCACACATCCCCCCATGACCAACATCCCACACCAGTATCAACTCTTACAACAGTTGCAACTCTTCTGCAATCCAAAACCTCCCCATAAACAAAGACAAAAAACAAAAGTAATTAAAAATACAAAAAATAAAATAAAATAAAAAATATATATATGAAAATTGAAAAAAAATTTTGCATTATGTCTTTCATTCCCATAAGATCTGTTATCTTTTATGTACAGTGACAATTTCTTCTGTATGTTCCCGCAGTGTCTTATTTTTTCACTTTAGTTTCAAAGATGCTTTAGTAACAGAAAAGTCACATAGAAAATATAGAGGATTCCTGTATACCCCACCTCTCCTTTTCTCACATTTTCCCCTATTAATAATATCTTCCTTGAGTATGGTACATTTGTTACAATTGATGAACAAATATTGAAGCATTGCTATTAACCATGGTTATTGATTTACATTATGGTTCATATTATGTACCATACACTTTTATAAGTTTTAACAAAATGCATAAAGGCCTGTATCTGTCATTGCAAGATCATGCAGAACAATTCCAATGCCCTAAAAATGTCCTGTGCTCCAGCCATTCTTCCCTCCCACTCCCCTTGGAATCCATGGTAACCACTAGGTTGCAATTTTTGAAGAATAAGGTCCATAGTTACATGGATTAATATTGAGGGCTTGACATACTGGTCTGTCTTCTTTTATTAGGCACTGCCTAAGTTCTCAAGAGACTCTTGCATCTCTATTTGAGAACCTAGCAGGACTACCCAGGATGGGAGTTTATTTTGCTAAGATTACACACTTTCACAAAAATACATAGTTGTAAAACCACTATTTACCAGTTTGCCTTGCAATCTGAGAATATTCTTCAATTACTCTAATCTAGAAGCTGGAAAGAGGAGGTAGCTGACCATTTTTTGTTTTTTACTCACTGACAATATCAAACATCTGCTCACCATTCCCCATTGCAAAAATAAGTCAGACAAGAAGTTCACAAAAGTTTTCAGATGAAACCTGTAAAAGAAAGATGTTAATGTGACTTGGCATGCTACCCACTCACTCACTATTACACAACTACTTCTCCGGACACATGTAGAGAGCAGAGGCAGCTGAGCCCTAACTGACATTTAATTGGACTTGGCACACATATGCTGTGGCAGTGTACTCACTCATACATTTTTATTTGAAAGAGCAAGCACAGACCTGAATTTAGAAAAGAAAAAGAAAACAGGCTTTCTTAATCTATGCATATTTACAAGCAGTTGAAATAAATATTAATAGACTGTAGGTCCTTTACTCCAGGACTGTACTTAAACAAGTTAACCTAGAACTACTTTAAGAGTTAATTGTTTCAAGAGACAATTTGAAAATTCCTATTCTTGTCCAGTGATCTCTCTTTATGGGTGAGACACTAAAGCCACGGGAAATCAAAGAACACGACACACTCAACTTGACTCCAAATCCCAAATCTAACTGGCAAAGTCTTACTAATTCTTTAATAGCTTCTCTCAGATACATCTACTCCAAATAGCCTGTGATAGTTTGAAGCTGTATGTACCCCAGAAATATAAGTTCACAAGTTTAATCCATTCCTTGGAGTGTGAACCCATTGTAAATAGGACCTTTTGATGAGGCTACTTCAGTTAAGGTGTGACACACCTCAATCAGGATGGTGTTAGTCCCACTCCTAGAGTCCTTTATAAAGAATGAAATTCAGATAGAGAGAGAGAAAGCCACAGGAAGCAAGAAACTGAAACAGAACCCAGAAGAGAAGGGAGAGACTAAGAGACACCACCATGTGCCTTGTCATGTGACAGACGGACCAAGGATCACTGGCAGCCAAGCTGCAGAACATCACAGTCTTTAGGGAGAAAGCATCACCTGGTTGATGCCTTGATTTGGACATATTCCAGGCCTCAAAACTATGAGCAAATAAATTCCCATTGTTTAAACCAAATCATTTCATGGTATTTGCTTGAGCAGCCTAGGAAACTAAAACAGAGATTTTCTTCTTTCCCAAAACAAATATTGTATCTCTCTCTCTGGAACCTCAGAGCATATGAAATGCACCTAACATGTTCCCTTAGTCCATCCTGTAACTCAGAACAGAAACGTCTTGATATCACTGTTGTTGCAGCTCCTACCACATCTAACAGGCTTTACGCATTGTAGGCACTAATTAAATAATAACTCAATTGAATTATTCACCCAGAGACATGTCATCCATAATAGGTTCTTCATATCAAATTGGCTTATATTTTGCATGATTTAATTAAAATATTTTCTGAAATTCATAGGACTGCTTTCATATTCTTAGCATAGTTTTTGTGAGGCTTCCATATTACAATATTTTTTCAGCTGTTTTTTTAATCCAATTCTCTTAAAAAATATTGCTGTTTAAATTGGCAATTTTTACACTAAAAGAGGAGGTGCTACAAGAAAGGAAGGAAAGTGTTGACAATGTCTGCTTTGCCTGTGAGCTTTGACTGAGGGTTTGATGAAAGATTAAACAACTGACATGAGAGTTTTTGCCCAATTATAATAACAAAATCTGTTTCTGTGTTTGCGAATACATTCCCTTTTAATTGTGGGTGTATGTGTGTTTTTCGTAATCCTCTCAAAGTTATACAAGATAGAAAATCTTCCAAATACATCATTTTCTCTCTTGCTGAAGGTCTGGGTCTCCCGAAGCAGACACTGAGCTGGAGTTTGGCAGAAAGGTTTTTATTCAGGATTGATATTTTTGGCAGGGAAGAGGATGAAACAGGGTTGCTCAGAGGAAGAAGTTCCCATGGAGAGCTCTGGTGTGTTTATGGCCCATCAGAGATGACCCATGTTAAGCTGAAATGGCTAGGCATTTGAAAGTCTGTATCCAACAGTCATCAGATGTGTCCTGCCTGGGAAAGGTGTGCCTTTGGGCAAGTAGGTTCTTTGCACATGAGACAAACCCTGAAGAAGCCAACTTCTGGGGCAAGAAGACCTTCCTCGGTGGGTGATCAGTGGCACATATCAGTGCCCACAGCATCTTCTCATATAGTCTCCTCCCCCCTAAATGGGACAGTGACTTTTAAAAAAATTTTTGAGATTGAAAAACTGATACAAATAGCTAAATTGCCCTCAACCGTTCTGCAGCTCCAACTAGGTTTTCAGTTAATGAGCCCCATGACTCCTTGGCAGACATTGGGGAGTTTATTGCCCTACAATTGAATGTTGCAATTTCACAGCAGTGATTATGTTCTGACTTCACACTTCTACACAGTGAATTCTGTCATCACATGACATTGGTTACATTGAAATCCCCAAACTCCAAATACCAAAAGTGTCAGATTGTCTTAAGATTTCAGTTCCTGAGATATGCATAACTGCCTAATTAGCCAGACCTCGAGAGGATTTGTTCAGTTTCTCCAAGCACATCAAACATTTGTAGGATTTGCAGATTTGATTCATTTTTCTCTGAAATGTGGCATTTATGACAATGTGATATGGATGAAAAAATTAAGATTATAAACTGCTGCAGAGGGATCACATACCAATCTGACTTGTAACAAGTCAGTCCGTAATATTGAGAATCTATTTCCTGACATCTGTTATGCAATTTTATTTGGATCATGTCAAATGCCAAAGCCTAAATGAGAAAACTATAGAGGCAATATTAATTGGTAGCTGGAAAATCCTGTTTCAAAGTTCTGATTTAACATTGTCTACAGCATATCAAATAATTTCCTTCTTTGACCTCAACCTGTATTTACATTTTTAAATCTTAAAGATAAACCCTTTACAAGGAAGTAGTTTGGGAGATGTTTAACACTTAAAACAACAGTTCCAATTATCAAATATTTTGGTTCTTCTTTTACAATTTCCTATGAAATATTACTTTGAGAATTCTCAGTGGTGGAAACTCATTAACCTAAGATGGTAAATGGATTGAGAAGAGTAATTGAAAATATCTCCCAAATGGACAGTGAGAGTGAGGTACAATGAGAAGAAAACCCCTAAAGCTGTGGAGATACCCACTGGTGTCTTGACTGGGTAGGCCTTCCTTTGAAAGGAACAAGGAAATAACTCATAGGTAAGATGGTACCTGGTCATTTTTTCAGTTACAGATATACTTTTATTCTGAATTCTACAAGTATCTCCTGTCAACAGATATTTTTCTTAAGAGCAAATCTTGCCATATGTGTTGAAAATATGTATTGGACATTCTCAAAGCCTGAGATCTTAATAAATAGCCTTCCAATTGATTTCAGTAACTTGGGAATCATCCCTAGTCTCTAATTCATCTTCTTATCATCAGTGTTCAATATTTTTTTAAAAATAAATGAATTTATGAATGAATAAATGAATGGATAAATATTGGCTTAGGTTATTGAGTGACCTGTGATAAAGTTCTAGCCCTATCACTAGACAGCATTTTTACTGAAACACTGCACAATCTTTCAAGAAATAATGAAACTCATTTTTCATTCTGATCCATGGGATAATGCTCTGATGATTACTGATGTTTCATCCACAAGATCAGAGTTCTTGCACTTGAGAATCCAAAATACACTATATGTTTTTATAAATATGAAGGAGTGTTTTAAAGACTAATAGAGTGAGGGTTTTGAAACCAAAATATTTCATTGATTACTATCATTACTAGTATCATTGCATATTATCATTCCATTCGTGAATATTTAATAATGCTATTGTAAAAATGAGACATCTATATTTCTACCTAAAATAATCTGTATTCTTGATAAAACTAACTCTATTAAATTTAGTGCAGCATAGCAGTGGCTATCGCATTCTTCTCCACATTTTAATTCAAGTATCCTGGTCAGAACTGACCTGCAAGGTGAGTGCTTATAAAATATAAATGCGACAGGACCAGACCATTTGCTCCAAATTGCTGATGTCCCCAGCAGTTGTGCAGTGCACAGCATTGCACTATGGCACTTGTAAAAAAGTGAAGAAAAACATAAGGAGGGCTCAAGACAGAACAGAAAAACAAAATAAAAATGTGATATTATTAGTCATTCTGATTCTAGGTCTCTTTACAGTTAGGCTTGGGCACATTCCAGATACAGATTAAGAGAAGAAATCAAGGGGACAAATAAGTGCTTACAGCTGGTCCAAAAAGCCCAGCAGGATCTTTTCACCATGTAAGGGAGGCATCAAAGACAGAGTTCCTTAGAATTCCCAACATTGGTTAGTCGCTGCCTTAGAGTCTATATAATTTTGGGAACTGGAAAGATACCAGATAGGTTTTGCAATCTGAGATCCCATACTGAGAGATGGGAATGCTGCTTCCAACTGCAAACCGACTCAGAGGACAAACAACAGCGCACACTTGGAACAGACTTGCCCTCTTAAAATGTTATGTAGGAAGCTCTTTATATGGGTTTTGCTTCTATCAGTCCTTGCTCCCACAATTTTCTTTCTTCTTCTCTGGAAATCTTCCAAATAATGGTTTTCTGTCCCTTAGAGCATGGAATATAAGAGCCAACATAAAATTAATTCAAGTTTAACTAATGTTAAAACTCCTCTCAACATTTCAATTCCTGTTTTTAATGGATTGGAACCATCATGCTACAGGTATTTTAATAAAAGAATAACACTTTAATAAGGTTCTGGACATACATTGTTTGCCTAGGAGAACAGCTTTTAGTGTGTATCTGTCTGTATATGTGTTGATCCTATTTTATTAAGAAAAAGAAATGCAAGAAAAGAAAGGAGAATATGTTGACTCACTGAATTTCAAGAAACCCTCAAAAGAAAACGTGTGAATGTTTTAGAAGAAATATGTCAAATAGAAAGTCAGATGGTCCAGTAGGCCTAAATGCATCCCAAGATCTACACAGAAGACCTGAGGTGAACCAATGAGGATTTGCAGACTACAGATTAAGAACACAACCTTAGAGGGAACAGACTGGGTATAACTCCTGGCTCTTCATTCTCTAACCATGTCCCTGGGCAAGTTACTGAGTCTTGTCAATATCAATTTCCTCTTCTGTAAAATGGAGATGATAATATTTACCTCATGGGGTTACTGTGAAGGTTAAATAAGATAATGCATATAAAATGCTTAGCATAGGGTCTGGCACAGAGAAAGCAACAATAAATATAAGTGATATTATTATCAGACATCATTTGGAAAGATCAGCACCCAGGTGAAATATAAAACAATGGAAAGGGATAAAGGACTAAGGATACTCAGGCAGTCCAAAAAGTTTAAGGACACTTCTCCAAGAATGGACCTTGGGAGGAGGAGGCAGAGGTGGAGCCTGGGGGAAATTTTTGAAAAATAGTAAAAGAGTAAAGAGGCAAGCTGCTGGAACACATTTGCTTAGAACTCTAGAGTGAAGAAAATGCTAGGTGCTGTTAACAAGTTTACACAAAGAAGATTTAAATTAGTCCCCTGGACTTAACAATGTGAAGATGGTCAAAGTAGTATCATTCCCTGGTCACCAGTACCTCAATAAATAAATAAATAAATAAATAAAGGAATTAATATTAAAAATATTCTTTGGAATTAATGTTCAAATAAATGTTCAGCAAAACATATCAAGAAAAAAACTGCATAAACAATTATAGAAAGAACCAAAAATTGGAGGGGTCATAGCAGTAGATCTAAATTTTTTAAATCATAAATGTATGCAAATGTATACCAATACGTTTGAAAACATGAGTAAAAAAGGATAATTTCCTTGAAAGGCAACTTACCAAAACTGATACAAGAAGAAAGAGACAATATTAATAAGTCAACAGTTATTGAAGAATTCCTTCCACATTTCCCTGAAGAACAAGCATCATTCATAATGGTGAAAGTTTCAAGGTAAAATATTAAACTCAAGGAAAAGAAACTGTATCCTTTACCACTGCTTTTATTCAACATTACAATGGAAACCCTAATCCAGCCAATAAGAAAACCAAAATGAAATAAAAGATATAGGTGGGTACTTGAGTATTGTATTATTCTCTGTATCTTTGTATTTATTTTGTATATTTTAAAATTTAAAAATATTCCTGAGAACTATATGTTCCTTTCATGGTATTAAAAAATAGAGTCAAAACATGGGAACATATTTTTAAAAGTCAATAGGCTGATAAGTACATTATGCTAAATTTATTCTTGCAATTGACATTCAGGGACCATATTTATTATACTTTCAGGTATAATAATACGGATCATTTGATTTATTTCAAATGTGTGGATTCCTTGATTAATAACTCTTGGTACTTAGTAGGAAAATACTACTTCGTTTCTATCCAGTCATAATAATCTCAGAGTCCCCAGGTTTCTTTTCATTTGGCAGCTGTCATAGCAGCAGAGACTATGATGTTTATCTCAAGGGAAAAATGGGAACCTGCTGTAAAATGTTGTTCAAATCCTGGATTTACTGAAGATTAAATACAGGCTAGAAATTTGACTGATACCACAGAAGAGTCACTAAATTCTAAACATCATTATGGTCTAAACCCTAAAAATCTGCATTCTCCCACTTAAAAATCCTCAGTGAAAAACTAAGCCAGAATATTGGAAAGAAGCAAATATAATTGAAGGTGGTTTTTCAGCTTTAATTTTACTTTGTTTTGTGTGCTTTTTTCCTAGCATATGGAACTGAACAGAACTTCTGCTCTAAAAGAGCAACCGATATAGGAAAAACCCTAATTTCCTAACTATACAAAAGAGTGCCACTGTTAAAAAAAATTCATCAGCATAATTTAAAAAATAATTTTCCTTGTTGATTTTTAAATATTTGACATAAAAATAAATTGCAAATCTCACATGTTTGTAAAGTTACTTCTACCTTAGTAATTGATTTTGTAGGAACTCGTTAAACATACCACCATCAAAACAGAGCTTGGATTTTTCTCTATGAAATACAACCTTAAAAAGACACTTATTCTGTGATTTCTGTCGTGTGCTGAGAGATTGCAAACTTATAAAACATTGCGTTACTTTTGGAAAGTTCTCAAAACACAGAAAATTCATAAATTTCCAAGGGATGCAATACTCAGCTGATTTGGTATATCAAAATTTGAACAGGGCCACACAGTCTTCAGAGTATCTGCTGATGTTTTGTCAGCATTGTACATTCTGGCAGTTGAATTTTATGCTCTTTGATTTTTAGCATTTATACTAAACTATATTATTTTCATGAGGTTTCATATGTTTAAATTTTATATCCCAGAGACAATACTTGTATCTAGAGTTTGACAACTTGCTTTGCCAGAGCCTTTTGATAAGCACATTGCATGCATTAGCTCATTGAATATCCATACCAACTCCTCAAATAGGTGTTATTATTATCCCTCTTTCACAGATGAGAAATCCAGGCTTAATGAAGTGAAGTATTTGCCAGTGTCACCAAGCTGGAAGCAGCAGTAGAGCCAGAACTGAACTCAGGTTGTCACAGGAACTATAGATATTAATCACTTCGCCAAAAATTAGGAACAGGTATGTATGTTTTTCTATTGTTCCATAATGCATATAACAGTGGTAAGTACAATCCCTTATTTTATCTTCACACAGTCATACTTTTTGCATATAATGCAAAGAATAATTGACATTCTTCAGATTACACCACTAATGTCATTGCTGGGACTAAACTCAGGTGTGTTTAACAACAATATTTTCCCACTGTATTGCAGCTCCCTAGAAATAAACTTTTACCTTTATAAATATAACTCCAAACTCTTATTTCTAATTGGAAGCAATTTGAGACACTCGTCCATGGAAAGAAGTTATATATAAGGTGTGAGATGGGGTTCCTCTCTCATTCTTTTGGATATGGATATCCAGTTGTTGAAGAGACCATTCTCTCCCAGGTGAGTGGGCTTGGTGGCTTTGTTGAATATCAGTTGACTGTATATGTGAGGATCTATATCAGAACTCGCAATTTGGTTCCATTGGTCACTATGTCTATCTTTGTGCCAATACCATGCAGTTTTGATCACTGTAGCTTTGTAGTATGCTTTAAAGTCAGGTAGTGTGATTCCTCTGATTTTGTTTTTCTTTTTCAAAATGTCTTTGACTATTCAGGGCCCCTTGCCCTTCCAAAATAATTTCATAGTTAGCTTTTCCAATTCAGTGAAAAATGCTGTGGTAATTTTTATTGAAATTGCATTAAATCTGTAAATGAGTTTGGGTAAGATAGACATCTTAATGATGCTTAGTCTTCCTATCCATGAACAGAGAATACTTTTTCTTTTATTTAGGTCTTCTTTGATTTCCTTTAACAGTGTTGTGTAGTTTTCTGTGTACAAGTCGTTTACATCTTTAGTTTAATTTATTCCTAGGTATTTGATTCTTTTAGTTGCTATTGTAAATGGGATGTTTTTCTTGATTTCCTCCTCAGATTGCTCATTATTGGTGTATAGAAATGTGACTGATTTTTGCACATTGATTTTATAACCTGCCACTTTACTGAGCTTATCTATAAGCTCTAGAAGCTTTGTTGTAGATTTCTCAGAGCTTTCGAGGTATAGGATCATTTCATCTGCAAATAATGAAGTTTTTACTTCTTCCTTTCCAATTTGAATGCCTCTTATATCTTTTACTTGCCTAAGTGCTCAAGCAAGTACTTTTAACACAATGTTAAATAAGAGTGGTGACACTGGGCACACTTGTTTTCTTCCAAATCTTAGAAAGCTTTTAGGATTTCACAATTGAAATATGATGCTAGCTGTGGGGCTATCATATACACCCTTTATCATGTTGAAGAAGTTTCCTTCTATTCCTATCTTTTGGAGTGTTTTATCAGAAAAGGGTGCTGAATTTTGTTGAATGCTTTTTCTGCACCTATAGAGATTATCAAGTGATTTTTTTCTTTCGATCTGTTTATATGGTGTATTACATTGATTGATTTTCATATGTTGAATCATCCTTGCATACTAGGGATGAAACCCACTTGGTCATGGTGTATAATTCATTTGAAGTGTTGTTGAATATGATTAGCAAGTATTTTGTTGAGGATTTTAGCATCTAGGTTCATTAGAGAGATTGGTCTATAGTTTTCCTTTCTTGTGGCATTCTTGTTTGGCTTTGGTATTAGGGTGATGTGATCAAAGATCTAAATATAAGAGCCAAGATCACAAAGATCTTGGAAGATAATATAGGGAAGCATCTACAAGATCTTGTATTAGGAAGCGGTTTTGTGAACTTTGTACCCAAAGCATGAGCAATGAAAGAAAAAATAGATAAATGGGACCTCCTCAAAATTAAAAACTTTTGTACTGCAAAGGAGTTTGTTAAGAAAGTGAAAGGGCACCTTACTCAATGGAAGAAAATATTTGGTAGCCATAAATTTGATAGGGACCTAAATTCCAGCATATATAAAGAAATCCTATATCTCAAAAATAAAAAGACAAACAAACCATTTTAAAAAATGGGCAAGTGATTTGAAAAGACATTTCTCCAAAGAAGAAATACAAATGACTAAAAAGCATATGAAAAGATATTCAACATCACTAGATATTAGGGAAACACAAATCAAAACTACAATGATATATCATCTTACACCCATTAGACTGGCGGCTATTAAAAAAACAGAGGACTGCAAGTGTAGGAGAGGATGTGGAGGAAAGCGAACACTTTTCCACTGCTGGGGGGAAAGCAGAATGGTGCAGCCATTGTGGAGGACAGTCTGGAGGCTCCTCAGGAAGCTAACTATAGAACTGCCATATGATCCAGCAATCCCACTACTGGGTATATACCCAGAGGAATTGAAAGCAGGGGCATGAACAGATATACGCACACTGATATTTCTAGTGGCATTGTTCACTATTGCCAAAAGTTGGAAACAACCCAAATGTCTATCAACAGATGAATAGATAAGCAAACTCTGGTATATACATACAATGGAATATTACTCAGCTATAAGAAGGAATGCAGTATTAACACATGGGATAACATGGATGAAACTTGAAGACCTTATGTTGAGTGAAGCAAGCCAGGCACTGAAGGACAAATATTACATGACCTCACTGATATGAGTTAAGCAAATTGAGCAGACTTATAGAGCTAGAGTCTGGAAGATAGGTTTGCAGGAGACAGAAAAGGAGTAGAGAGTTGTGAGTCAATTCCCAGTTGGGCAAAATCTATGATAAAGTGAAAGGGTGCAATTGTGCAGTGGATGGGCATGACAGTGGTGCCGTGATGCAATTGGTTTGGATGGTGTTGGCCTGTGTGGTGGGTAGGGTTGGGGGGTGCAGTTGCACTGTCCATGGAACTGAGGGGAGGGTCAGGGAAGGGAACAGATGAACTCTAGGGATTTGTGGGTATAGGCATGTGGGACAGGGTGCACCTGGGGCAAGCTTCTAGGGAGTATGTGAGTGTTCATCCTGACATAGTGCATTGTATCAGTGGGTGGAGACCCACACAATGATTGGGAATGTGTTGGACTTCCATCTTGGGGAGTCCTGCTATGTTCTCAAATAGAGGAGCAGGAATCTCTCAAGAGCATAGGCAGTACCTAATAGGGGAGGACAGGCCAGTATGTCAAGCTTTCAGTGTTGTTGCAAGTAACTATGAACCTTGTTCTTCAAGGAGTGAAGATTAGTGGTTGCCATGGGTCCTGAGGGGAGATGGAACATGGGGCATTTGGGGCCATTGGAATTGTTCTACATAAGCTTGCCATGATGGATACAGGCCATGTTAAATTTTGTCAAAATTTATAAAGTGTATGTTCCAAAATGTTTACCATAATGTAAATCATTTACCATGGTTAGTAACAATGCTTCAATATTTGTACATCAATTGTAACAAATGTAACATCCACATGTAAAATGTTGTTAATAGGGAGGATGTTGGGTATATGGGAATCCCCTATATTCTGTATGTGACTTTTCTGTAAACTAAACCTTCTTTAAAGATAAAATGAAAAAAATTAGATGCTGGGAGAATAAATGGAAGAAAATGTCACTGTACATACAAGACAACAGATATTACAGTGATGAAAGCCATAATGCCAAATTTTTTAAAAAATGTTTTATTATTTCTTTTTTAAAAAATTATTTATTTTTCCATATTTTAAAAGATGCTTAGATTACATAAATATTACACAAAAATTACAAGGATTCCCATGTTCCCCACCTCCCACACCTTCCATAACATCACACATAAACATCTTTCATTAGTGTGGCACATCACCTGCAATGGATATACACATCCTGGGGCTTTGCCATTAAGCATGGACCATAGCTCACATTGTAGACCACACTCTCTCCCACACAGTTCTGCATGTTATATGCTGATGTAAAATGGCCTATATCTGTTATTGTAATGTCACTCAGGATAATTCCCAAGTCCCGAAAAAGCCCCTGTATTACAACTGCTTTTCCCTTCCCTGCCCCGAAAGCGTCCAGTGGCCACTGGCTCCATCTCACTGTTGTAATTTCTCCCATTGCTTGAATCACAATATGTCTACAACAGAATACCAGTGAGACCACTCTAGTCCATAACTCTTCCCCCAATCCTGAGGAGTTTGGGATAGTGATGTCCACTCCACCTCCAAGTGAGAGGGGGCTTATATCCCATGGATACAATGGATGGGATTATCCTTCCTGCAGCTGCAGATTCTCTCCATTCCCTGTGATGGCCGTTGTCCATCATCATCTCCTCACCAGGTGACTTGGGTGAGTCCATTGAGCTGTAGAGTAGGAGCTGCAGCTCCACCGAGATTCCAGGCATAGCTGGCACATGGGCAGGTCAAAGGCTCCAGTCTCTGGAAGTACACCTACAAACTACAGCATCACATATAGGTTTGAATAGAAGGGACTGATGGACCATGTGCAGGGAGGAGTTATTGCTTTTAATATTTCAAATTCTTCTTAATTTTTTGTATTTTTTTCTCATTTTTAAAGCTATCGTTATTTCATTTTCTTCTTAATTTTATTGGTATTTTGTTGGCTTAATTTTTGAAGAAAGTTTTGATAACAGAAGGTTACAACTGTGGCAGAAGAGGATCATTGGTATGGGATGTCAATGATGAGGGATGCATGGGAGGAGTTCAGATGTTCATGGGGCATTATCATGGTAGGTGGAGATCCACATAATAACCAAAAGAATACTCAATTCCAATCCTGGGGAGTTCTTCCATATTCTCTAATGGGAGAGCAAGAATCCGCTGAGTACAGAGGCAGTGACTATGAAAGGAGGATGGGCCATTGATGGGCCCCTGATATTAATAACTATACTTATGAACCTTTCCTTTAGAAATTAAAACTTAGCCTAGTATTATAAGGTGCCTAAGACTTATTGCCTGAAAGCTTCCTTCTTGTTCAAATGTGGCCTCTTTCTAAGCCAAACTCAGCATATAAATGCATTACCTCCCCCTCCCCAGCATGGGACATGACTCCTGGGGATGAGCCTCCCTGGTACCAAAGGATTACTACCAAGCACCAACTAGCAATGCTACTGGAAAAAGACCTTGAGGAAAGGGTAAAGACAAATGAGTTTATATGGCTAAGAGACCTCAAAGTGAGTCAGGAGGTCATCCTAGAGGTTATGCTTATACATGCCTCAGCAGGATCCCATTGATTGCTACAGTAAATATTGCCTCCAATAGTGGGGTTACTGAGGGCTCTGGAGACTTCTAGACACTATAGGCAGGGACTGACAGTTCAGGAGTTTGGTGCCCTGCCAATGGGCCCTACTTTGGAATTTATTCTCCCCAGTGTAACATAGTTGGACTCCGTCATGGTTTCCCTGCACATGGCTCTTCTGCTCCTTCTATTTGAACCGATAGTTAGTACTAGAGTTGATAGGCTTATGTCCAAGACACTTAAATCTTTCAGCTTTCCATGAGCCAGTTGGGTCCTGAATCTCAACAAAGTTGCAACACCTACTCTCCAGTTCATTGGACTCACCCAGGACAACTAACAAGGAAATGATGATGAACAATGACCATCCCAAGGAACAGAGACAGTCTACAACTGCAAGCATAATAGTCCCAACCATCTGCCCCATGGGATCTAAGCCCCCTCTCAATTATAGGCAGAGTGGGCATCACTGTCCCAAAATCCTCAGGATTGGGGAATGAATGATGGACAAAAGTAGACTTACTCTTATTCTAATACAAACTTATTGTTATTGGCAATGGAAGAACTTTTAACAATAATAAAAGCAGTGGCCTCCGGAAGTTCTGAGGGGAGGGAGAGGGAAAAACAGATGTAATATGGGGACATTTTCAGGATATTTGAATTGTCTTGAATGATGTTGCAATGACAGATACAGGCCATTATACATCTTGTCTTAACCTACAAAATTGTGTGGGAGAGAGTTTAAACTATAATGTAAACTATAATCCATATAGTGGCAATGGTTCAATATGTGTTCATCAATTGTACAAATGTACCACACTAATGAAGGATGTTGTTGATGTGGGAAAGTGTGGGAGAGGTAGGGAGTGGGGCATATGGGAATCTCCTATATTTTTTATGTAACATTTATGTAATCTAAGTATCTTTAAAAATTTTTTAAAATAAATGTAAAAGAAGTTATGGTGATGCTAACAACTGTGGAGGGGATAATTTGGGAAGAAAAATCTTTATCGACATATAACTACACTTTGTCTGCATAGTTTTAAGTTAGGAGACTAACCTAAACTGCTTAAAGATATATAATCAGTTTAAAAAAAGAGCAAATTGGAGAAAAAAATTGATGAAGAAAGGTCAGGGACTAGATTGTCAGTTGACAATATTGAGTAAACATCTTTGTCTAACTATGGAAAGGAAGGATAGTTTCTTCTCGTTTTTAACCCAAATGACATATTAGTCCTTTTAAATAACTATAATTACAACACACATTTATTTAAAATTTACTATGTGCCAGATATTATTGTAATAGATTTACATGATTTGACTATTTTTCTCTTTTAAGTCTCCCAAGAGCCCAATGAGGTAGTTACTATTGCTCTAATCTTCAGATGAGGAGAAGGAGGGATAGAGAAATTATTAAATAAATTGTCCAAGATAAAACAGCTGGCCTGGCTACAGAGTTTACTCCATGTTACATAAACAATATGAGTGCCTGCTATGTGCCATGGGCTTTAAATACATTATTGTTAATTCTTGCCACAAACTCAACATTGTAAGTAGATCTGCTTATCCCCCTAACTCCCGCCGCCTTTAGAGACAGGAGTATGAGGTTCATCAGGTTAAATTGCTCCAATTCACCAAGCACAGAAGTGCTGGAACCATGATTCAAACTGAAGTGGAAACTCATGTTTTTTTGATCTTACAGCATGCCTCATCCTCCTAGAAATAAAATCCTCCATGAAAAAAAAAAGTGATAGCTGGTTACACTCTGTTGTTACATCTGTTTGCGCATTTTACATACACATATTAACTGCACAAGTGCAGACAGAGGCCTTTGCTTTATGAAATGCCTTTTCCTTGTAAAACAGCAGGTCCCTAAATAGCCTACTCATGTTTTAAATTTTGTGGCATGTCATTTCTTGGAGAAAATATTTTATTATCACAGTATCCAAAAAACAAAGAATTTCAAAGATAAACTAAAATACTGGTTTTGGAAATTGCAAAGAATATGACAAACTCACAAAACCCAGATAGCCTGAGCATCCCTCTTCCATTCTTTTCCCCAGCAGTGTAAAACTTGATACAATATTTCTTGGTCCTTTTGGATCTTATCTGTCCCTTCAGTGTCATCTGATAAAAAAAAAAACAAATAATCAGAACTAGCTAAGTATCAAAATTAAGCATTATTAGATGTTTGTTGCTAATCACACATTTAATTTTGATAAAGGGAAGCAACACCATTGAACAAGTTAGAATACAACATTGTATTAAGCAATACAATCAGACTTTATTTCCATAATCTGAGTTAGGAGTCTGACTAAAACATTGCTCCATGGCACATAATTGTTTAAAAATAAAGAAAAAGCAAGAGAGAATAAGAGAAAAAATCCTAGTACAGACAGTTGAATTGCTCTTTTCTCAATAGATTATACAAAACCACAGAATTATCTTCTACAATAATTGCAGATATGAGACTGTAATATTTGCCATTTTCCTACAAATGGAGAATGTCATTACGGGAACTGTCTACACAAGAGGTTGGCTGTGATTGTTTTCAGGGACCAGGTAGATACTTTACCTCACCCCAGGGTCAGATTTAGAATGAGCCTCATCATTTCTTTATTTTTGTGATCAAGAATAGAGTTAAAATAAACAGAGAGTCCAAATCAATAGGGGGAAGGAAAGAAAAAGGAAATGGGACATTTTTGTTCAGAAGGAGTCATAGCCAGACTGCCTGGAACAATCTGTGTTGAAGAAAGCCTCACTGGTTTAATGCATCTTTACCCTATTGCAAACAATCTTATCTCATCAGGCTACTTTAATTGTATTTTTAAATCAAATGCACATTATTCAAATAACGTTTTTTGGGCCATCATATATTTGGACTGTGGCAGGGAGTCGGGGGTGGTGGTGGATTAGATGAAGAAATCTTTGAAAAAGCTCTGTACAGTTACAGAAGTCCGTAATTTAGGAAAGAACACACTTACCTTTCTGATAGTTCTTTTTATAGTTTCTTTCTCTCCCAAGTATAGAAAGTTTCCTTTAAACCCTACTTTACAGATTTGTTCTGTTGGCTGTTGCCCAACCCTTATCTTGTATACTCAGCAAAATTTGAGTGAACTTTTCTACTCCCTTGTTCTAATTCTAGTTTTCAGACACTTTTGTTTTCTTAACAAAATAACTAGGTGGCAAACAAAAGATAGGCATTGGGGCTTTTTGGTTCTGTCCTTGAAACCACAGGAAACCAGAGATGCTGGCCAAACATTCAATTTTCAATGCTTCATACATGGACTTGGTCAGCCTTTTTGATTGTTTCCTCAACCCTCTACAGTCATCCCAAACTTTTTTTATCTCACAATTTTCTGGGGGAAAAAATGATGCAAAGTGGTATCCACCTCTACATATGCAAAGCCTTTGATAATTCTTATAGATGCCAAGGCTCTGGGGAAATTTTTGAATTGTAGTTTTGTCTTAGCAGACCTGTACCTCAGAGAAAATGAAAAAGAACCTACTGTTATTACCAAAGGGCCGCTTAAAATTTTTAGTTGAGAAATGCCTACAGAAATTTCCCATCTGACCCACTCTCTACCACCCTTGCTCTTACTCCCAGGATCCCTACAGCTTGCTTGTGAAACGATAATCTCTATTATAGATAAAATAAAATTTTTAAAAATTCCCAAACAAGCACTCTTCCTGGGTTTGTTTTTATTGTTTTTATGTTACCTTGTGTTTATTTTTATCAGTTGTTACCATTTTGTATGATTTTGCATCTTTTTGGTTTCTGTGTTATTTCCAGGTAGGTAAAAGCTATTCTTTATGTATCTACCACTTGGATCATACAGCTCCCCATGACAATAAGAATAAAAGGGACAGATATTTATCCTGAAGGGGAGATGACTTAGGGAGACAAAGCAATTTGTTCATAGCATTTGGACTGACACTCAAAAGGGCTTAGAATTGTTCTCCCTGTGCCAAATGATACAAATCGAACCACCTAAAAGTTGCAGGGATGTAAGTTTGGTCTAAAGAATGAAGTTTCTAATAATTAACTCTGTCTGACAATGTGCTGAGAACAGGAAGCTGTGTATGTGAGATCCCAGGAAGTGACAATATGACCTCCAAGGCCAAGGAGGAGTGTGGTCTGATGGGATCTGAGGTCCCTCCTAATCCATGGCTCTCTAACCTAGGATGGAAATCACAGGCATAATATTTTTGCATATATTATTCATAAAAGCATGGAAAAAAGGCAAAGAGTTGGGTTTCTTAATTTTACTGGAACTAGGACTCCATATGCTGCTTTTCCAGTCCTGAATCTACCTTGACTTGCAGTATGAGCTTTTGAATAATGCTCAGAACTTGTTATTCAATGCTTCAGAACTTGTTATTCACTTGCAGGTGGAAAGGTGAGACCCTGGAATAATAGTCGCTGAAATAGTGAGCCCTGGGTTCTAGTCTTGGCTTTGCCCCAAGTTTACTCTGGGTAAATCATTTCACTTGTTAGGTCTCAGCTTCCTCAAAGGTAAAATGACAGAACTGGATTAGGAAACCTCAGAAGTCCTTTCTGTGTTGACATTCTAGGGTAAGAACACCTCTAGGGCTATTGATTAAAAACCATCAAGTGACTATAATGGCACTTGGACTTAGTACAAAAAATATCTTTCTTAAATCAATCATTCTCTTTAATCAATAAAATTGATAGGAGATATGATTGTCTTTCCTCTCTGGTCTTAGGAAATAGTTTCAGGGTCAGTGGGAAAGCAGGAAAAAAAGTTATTTGCTACAAAAGGTTATTGACACCTGTTTGGGGATAACTATAAATTTTCTCCTACTATCAGGAGATGTTTTAAAACACTCAGTGCCTCAGCAAATATTCACTGAGCACCTACAAAGTTCCAAACACTGGGGTGCCAGGTGTTGGGGATAAAAAGGTAGATCACACATAAGAAGATACACATTCCTTTACTTGAGAAGTTCACTGTCTGGTGGAACAGACAAACATGTAGCAGGCAATAATAATAAGCAAGGGTACTACTGCAGCATAAACCTAAAATTTCGAACTAAAGAGAAGGCAAGTGCTTGGAAAATATAAATTACTTGTTCTTGGCACTCCAAACATACAAAGGCCGGGTGTTGGGTTTTTCTCCTCCCAGTTGTTAGGAATAAGGCTCAGCACACTGAGTCACCAAGGCTTAAAATCCAACGGCAGTAATTCCTTCATTGATGTTGTGTAGAAAGCGCACGGTTAACCGTCACAACTTGTTACAGAAACAGCTTGCTGCTCAGTAAAGTTAATCCACTTTGAACATGACAAGGCACGAAGAGGTTGACACCCAGAGACTTCCCTCAACTCCATTCAAATACAGTCGAAAGGCCCACAGCCAGCCAGCATATGTGTTGTTTGAACAAGACATACTTCTGCCTGTGATTAATATTTGCTTTAGAGTTTAGTTTGGAGAATCAGATAAGCAGCCATCAGTTTTCTGCTTTCTCTCCCTCTTGTCTTCTGTTCCAATCCACTTTCTCCGCTGGTTAATAATCTCTATTCTTTTTGTGGGTAAGTTCAGGAGCATTAGACAAACATTGAAAGCCTCCCTTATTTGAAGATTTCAGCTTGGGACTGATGTTTTCTCTCTATTAGCAGGACAGTTGGACAATGAATTGGCTCATTGTTTTCAGACTAGAGCAATTTAGCAGGAAGTGTGGGTGTCTAACTGAAAGACTGCACTTCATCAGAGTCAGCCTATTGGTGATGCTGGTCCCAAGAAACAGAGTTGGTTTGTAATCTAATTAGAAAAGGCTGTTAAAAATGCAAAAACAAAGCAGTCATTTCACATGTGCAAAAGGTCACTTGTTAAAAAGTCCTTATGGAATTCATGTTAAGATAGATTTAATAAACTTTTTAACTGGACACCAAAATTTGAAGCCATTACTCCAAATAAGTTAGGCATTAGGATACTGATTAAAAATAACCCTATACTGCTTTTGTCATGATCTAGTCAAGGCAGTTCTGGACTTTCTGTATTAAAGGATGCATTCATGTATTCTGTCATCAACTTTGTTTCAGAAATTATTTAAAGTGGCTGGGCTATCAGTAAGGAGTCCATCCTAATTAAAAAAAACTCAAGGCAGGCTTGGTTTCTACTTGAGAACAGTTTACCACTTAAATTTTTATTCCACTTGCTGAAAATGACAATGAAATAGAAGTCCCAGGCAGTGCCAGAAGGGCTGCCGTGAAGTCCACAAAAAAGCAGAACTTATTAGACATCTCAGTTGGAGCGATGCTTTAGCTGCTGACAGCTCTAAAGTAGACTGGCAAATACTCCTGGCACAAAGTCTGAGCAAGAAGAGTACAGCTGGGGTTAAACCAGTACCCTCACAGGCCACTGATTGCTCAAGCAGAGAAGCCAAACAGAAAGACAAACCCAATGTTTACCCAAATATTTCTCTGGCTGTACTCAGAGAAAAGACGTCTACAAATTCAGCCCACCCTCAGTTGTGGGTCTTATTGAACTGTCTTTAAAATGGTTTCTTTTGTAAGATCTTTGATTCTTTATTCACAGCAGGCATTTCAAGCCATGGGAACAAATATGAATACACATGCTTTTGCAATAAGTAGCTACACTTGGTGTACATTTTCCCACTAGCCTCTCTATCCAATCCATTTCTTCACTTTAATTCAATCTAAAAGTGTTCTGATCCTACCACTGCACCAAAACTATGCTTAAATTTGTCAATGATCACTGTTAGAAAGTTATATTACTTGACTTCTCAGCAACATTGGACAATTTTGACCACTCTCTCCTCAAAGCTCTGTCTTTCCTTGGCTTCTTTGATGCCACTTTTCTGCTACCCATTCTGGTCTTTCCTTCCCAAACTCTTTTTGTATTGTGTCCTCCTCCTTTACCTTCTCTTAAATGCCATTGTTGCTCAGGTCTTGATTCTAGTCTGCTTCTAGATTTATCTTCTCTTCCTATTCCATCATATCTGCTCCTAGTGCTTCAGTGACTAAGTATAACTAGATAACCTCAATAAGCACTTTCAGCTAAGACTCTTTGTTGAGGTCTGGTCTGTTGTAGTCAATTGTCTCCTGGAAATAGCCACACTGAATTACCACAGATTCCTCAAACTAAATATATTCAAAATTGAGCTCTTCCTCAATTTTGTTTTCCCCTTCTTTTTATCCCATATATCCCTTTAAATGACTGAACCATCTACCCAAGGGAGAAATGGGGAGTTATTGTTGACTCTTCCCCTTCCATCATTTTGATATCTAACCCATGACCAGATCTTGTTGAGTTTACTTTTTAATGTCTTCCAAATCAGTCTGTTTTTTTTGTCCTCTGTCACCAGCTGTCATCTGAACTGCTGATCTCCCATATCCAATCAGGGCCCCGTACAGTTGAATACATTTCCCATCCAAATCAACTGTTTTAATAAACATCTACTGAAAACCAACAGATATCCATTGACCTTGGGATAAATTTCCAAATCCTAAACATGCTTCTTAAGGTCCAGTGCTGTCTTCTCTCCTACCTCATTTTGGATGATGATTATTCATTAGCTGTGATAAAGCTCAGTTGGATTCTCTTAGAATATGGTCTTTCCATTCTCAAGGTCTCTCACATGCTGCTCTCTCTTCAGCTTAAAAAGGTTTATTCTTACACATCCTTTCAGTTTCAAATAAATCTCACTTCCCTTGGCAAATGATATTTCAGGCCTATATATTTCCCTTACCATAACAACTATCATATTTATTTTAATAGCATTATTAATATCTCTTTTTTGCCAATATATGGTAAATTCCATAAAGGCAAGGTCTAATTTACCACAATTTTCCCCAGTAACTGGGAACATATTAGACCCTCAAAAAATATTGCTGAAGGAATAAATTAATGAACTCTTTTCATAATATATGCATTTTTATGTAATGATAAGAGTAAATTATAAACGATTGTTAAAGGCTTTACATAAATTTTGATTAGGAAATAAAATGTATCTTTGCTTTTATTCATAGAAGGAAATACTGGCATTTGTGTGCTGCTTGATATTTAAAGGAGATAATAATAGGGTCATGTTTTTCTCAACCTCTCAATATAGAAGCCATTTATTCTCTGTAAAATATGTATTCTGGGAAGGAAAATTAAACTCAAATGAGTTATGATAAGATAAAATTTAGAAATTTTATGTCTTATTTGTTTGTTTCTCCAAAGTATTCATGTTTCTCTGCATCTTTCTTCCAATGGGTCAAGGGGAAGAGGAGAGAATAGTGTAAGTCAACAGCAGATGTACTGGGAGCAGAGGTCAAGAGCTAGGATTAGGGCAGAATGCAATGCCTCAGCAGAGGCCAGAGAGGACAGAGAACAATAGACAGAGATACTCCTTCCCTCTGCCATAAGGGTCTGAAGCTTCGCTTCTTACCTAGGGGAGAAGGAAAAGTGAAACTTTAAGAGGGAGACAGCTCTGACTGAGAGTTTGAACTTTAAATGTCTATGTTAAACCCTTAATTGTCTGAACAAGTACTTGAAAGAGATGGTTTTAAACAAGGAGAGACTGAGTTACCTCAAGTGTGAACACTGTTTGCCATTACAAAGTAGAAATAAAGACGTGTGAACAAGTTGGGTTCAATTTTAGGGAACCCAAAGAATGTTAAATTTCTGTCATCTGAACCACAGTGTATAAGTTTAAATGTTACGTAGAGTGAAATAAATTCTTTAGTCGTCCTCAATATAATATTTGGGGAACTGCCTGCTAGGAAGTTATCGGAGTAAAAGAGCTAAGTTTCAGTAATGTAATCGACTCAAGAAAGAAGAGTCTCAGTCTCAGAAGTGAATCTGTGCCTTTCCCAAGCTATCTTTTTAGTTAAAATATGAATAAGAACGATCTAGGGTCACATGGAAGCCCAATCAAATACCCAAAGGAAAAACTACCTCATGTTTTCCCTTACTTTTGATATAGGCATCTTTGTTTCCTTCATCTTTACTTTTTTCAGATCTCCAGCTCCATTTTCCCCTTCACCTTCCATCTCTCTCAGCCTCCATTTTTAGCACGCTCTCTCTCTCTCTCTCACACACACACACACACGAAGAAAAAGGAATTTTAAAAAATCAAGAGCTTCAATTATTTGATATTGTCTTCTAGCCTCAAGTGACACATCTTTAAAAATGTTGACTGGGCATATAAATCACAGTTAGGCAAAGAAAAGGATCTAAGACAAAACAGGAATGATGTGTAAAATGTGACTCTAATAAAAACTTTTCTCCTTGCCCACATAGAGCTGACTGTTGAAATATTCTTTTGTCACTATTTACAACAAACTTAATTAAAGTTACTAGTAATAGAATAATAGCAACATATTGACAAATATTTCTCCAGAAAACTAAACACAGGGTGGAAAATAAAGCTCTTGCAATTGGCACTTTCAATTAAAATTTCTGCACAAGGTAACTTTATTACATGGTTGGTACTATGAATGGAATTCTGTTCCTCGGAAAGACATGTTCAAGTACCCCAAGTCTGTGCATGTGACCTTATTAGAAATAGGGTCTTTGAGATGTTATTCGTTAAGATGAGGCCACACTGGATTAGGGTGAGTTCTAATCCAGTATGACTGATGTCCTTATAAGAAGGGAAATTTGGACAAGGACACAGAGGAAAATGCCATGTGACAACTGAGGCAGAAATTGAAGTGCTGCAGCACCAAGCCAAAGAACTCCAAGGATTTCTGGCAAACCACCAGAAGCTAGGAAGAGGCAAAGGAGGATTCTTCCCTACAGATGTCAGACTCCTAGCTTCTAGAACTGTGAGACAACAAATGTCTCTAGTTTTCAAGCCATGCAGTCTGTGGTACCTTGTTACAGCAACTCTAAGAAACTATGTTAGTAACAGAGAATGCCTCCCCCTACCACTAGATTTATTAGAATTTCCAAAGCAGTCAGTGTTGTGTCAGTATTGTAAAAATCTTGTAGAATGTCCTAACTTCTTAGAGGATCAGTGAACAATATTATATTAATACAAATGCATAAGAAAAACTGAAAGTAGTGCTCGCTTTGGCAGCACATGTACTAGAGTTGGAACAATACAGAGAAGATTAGCATGGCCCCTGTGGAAGCAAATTCGTGAAGCATTCCATATTTTTAAAAAAGAAAAAAAAAAAAATGTAACATGGATCACCTTGTCCAGAAAAGAAAAGAATATCATAATTTTTATTGCTTTGGCATTGTATGGGTGTACCAAAATTTAACCAATTCCTTATTATTGGATACTTCCATTATGGAAGTGCTTCCAAAAAACCAAACAACATTCTCTCTAATTAAGGACCCTTGGCACATTTATTTTAAAGGGAACAAAACCATGTATTTTCCTACAAGGAAAAAATTCTGAAGGAAAAGTACTTCATATCATTCATTGGTTATGTGATATATTGTCTTTGTAATTTGAGAATGTTTTTTAATAATAATATGATGAGAAAAAATTACTATATAAGTTTTAACTTTTTAAAAATTGTATATTTTAAGCTGAAATAGAAAAAGGGAAATTCTGCTTCTTTGGAATTAAAATATATAAAGTTTATCTTCTGAAACTTTCCATATGCCAAAATGTCAACTTCTTCTAGAAATAACTTCTGGGGCAATAAGGAGTGAAACATCAATCTCCAAGGAAATATGTGGAAAAATTTCCAGAATGAAAAGTTATCCACAATCAAGTATATTGAACACTGATCAGCAGGTTACAGGTTTGATATAATTTTAAAACTAATTTATCAGGTCTACCTTTTTTCTTATAGACAGATTTGTGAAAAGTATGAGTACTAATCTTCAGCGTAAATACTGATTGCATGCTCAAGACAACTCCTCCAGTTTTTTAGTACTTCATGATCTCTGTCTCTTTGATCATGCCAGTGGATCTTTGGAGAGACATAATGAAATGAATGTTAAGTACTTAGGATAATTACAATCAAACTGGTTAATTTTTGTAGAAATGAGCAAAATTACCAAAATTTTTATGGCTATTTTGAATATAGTGTTTCTGTATAGTTTATTCATAATATTTTAGAATAGAGATGCTATGGAATCCATTGTCTACTTATATAAACAGCATAATGGATGGTTAATTTACTTTCAGTCCACCAGTCTTAAGCTGTAATGTCATTATATGTGATGTCAAATGTAATCTAGTTACTTTGCATGACTGTCACTGTAATGCCAGATTTTTAGCATGCCACGATATCTATCTCTGCAAAGAGGAACCACATAGGATGATGATGGCAAATGAGGCTGGATTATTGAGTATACAGATTTATTAAGTATTCAAAGTCTTAATTTTTAAAATGCAACATGTCTTTGTAAGAGTAGGGACATGAGTTATGATTCAGGGAAGTTCATAATTTCTGAAAATTAAATAATAATGACAAAGAAAATAAAGTTTTACAGTTGATACTTTCTGTATTGATATGCTTTTATGCAGAACTCTAAAACTTTAGACTCGTAACAAAGAGTTAAGAATTAACAAATAATTTTGATTACTGAATCATTATATAGATGCCTTTTACTTCCAGTATATTACAAAATAGCTAAATATTAATATTTGAAATTACTGAAACTGTCTAGAGCAACCTCACCCTTTGTGTATGGTCATTTCCAACTAAAAACCTGCCATTGTGATGATTTATTCTAGACACATCTTACCTAGTATATAGTCATTTCTAATTAAGACCTGCTACTATGATGATTATTCCAGATGAATCTTATCCTTGTATATGAACATTTATAGTGAAATGTTAACCACTCCACCCTCCCGTTTGAAATCTATAAGAAAAACCTTGGAACTGACCTCCATTCTGTACTTCCCATCCCCAGATGCCTTGATCTTTGATAATGATTGCCTTGTGATTGTAATAACTTTGTGACTCACCCAGGATTTGTACCCACCCTCCATCCTGTTCAGCCCCTTAGTGTTTATTTATAAAGGAACTTGAGCCAGCCCCACCCCAATTTCTCATTCGCATAAGCTACTAAGTCTGGATATTATAAAATTATCAGGATTACTGCAGTTCCAGGAGGCCGGTTTTGGGACCTTAGGTCACTGACCTCTTTTGCTATGTGCATGCAAATAAATTTTTTCTCTTGTTGAAACCCTGGTCTCAGGAATTGGTCTTTACAGTGCATCAGGTTGAAAGAACCCACTTTTGTTCAGTGTCAGATTCATCTAAATGGAAGAATTAGTCCCTAGGTCTTCAAAACTTCCAAATAAATCTCTTTCTTTTGTAAAGCCAGATTTTGGAGGCTTAACAAAAGACCAGCTTCCTTGGGAGACTCCCTGAACCTCTACTTCTGGCAGAGCCCAGAAACCCAACCGCAGTGGCTCATCTCGTGATACTTTGGCTCCTCCACTCTCACCACTAGCCAGAAACTGGGGGTGGAAAAAAGAATCAACACCAATAAAAACAGTTCCAATTTTTTGAAAATATGAATTTCATGGTAACTAAAATTATAGGGGTGAGGTGAGAAATCAGAAATAAATGTTACAAATTATATCTTGCATTTTGGCAGCAAAATCATATAACAAACTTTAAGTTCAATGGAAGCAATTACCATGTCTACTACTACTTTACGTTTTTTTCCAAAATCTAAAGAGAGCTCATTCACTTACTAGGTGCTCAGCAAATATTTGTGGAATGAATGAATACAAAGAGAGACTACACTATTTGTAGTATGGCTGATTTTTAAAGATTTTAGTCAGTTAAAGCAAGACCTTGTCCCTGTTTTTCTTCAGGTGAAAAGCATTACATGCTGGATTTAATTAAAATAAAATGCTTAGAAAAATTATTTTAAGAAAATGCATATTAATGCATGATATACGCTTTCCAGAGGTGGTTAAAGAACAAAAACAGAGAAGAATCTTTACTGACCAAAATGGTAACTTCACCTATATTTAAAGCCATAAGGAAGATGTTCTCTTTGGGTGCAGCAGCATCACTGATTTTGCTTTTTGGAAGTAAAGAGTTTTGAAACTTCATCGACAACCTACCATAGTAAGAAGAGTGAAAAAGGATGGGAAAGGATGTTTGAAAGATCCTCTCAGACCTGGTTATAGGGTAAAGAAGTTGAGTTGGAGCAAGGATTGCATGCCTTCATCTATTCATTCACAGACATTTGCCATTTTTTAGTACTATTTTATGCAATAGAGATTACAAGGATACACAGACACCAATGTTGCCAGATTTTTTTCTAGGTTCTTGGCTAAGCTACGAGAAATGAGTTTCTAGAGCAAGCTGTATTACTTAGGCCAGTACTTTATTAAGGAGGGGAGGAAAGAGAAATGGGAGCATGGGTCTGAGGTAGGGAGGAAGGGGCTGAAGAGTGATCAAGACTACAATTCCCCATTATAAAGTATAAATGCCAAGGTTTACTTGCTTGGCCATCATGGCAGGGAAAAATGGCGAGAGCAGGGCACAGAAGGCAGGAACAGGGCAGGAACAGGCACAGGGACAGGGACCTGGAAAGGGTAGGTTCACTTTCCTGCTTGCCTTTTAAACCATTAATTACTCCCCCCTTTGCTAATGGCATGGGAGGAGTCCCAGCTGTTTGCTGTTTTGATTGATTATCCCACCATCAATCCCCTGGGGCGGCCCAATGATAAGGCCCCTGGAGAATATCCGGGGCTTCTCCTGGCTTCCGGAGGAAATCTCGTTCTGAATGGGAGAATCTCATGAGAGTTCTAGCAGCCATCTTGGGGTACTGAAGAACATGCATTTAATGGTATCAGTTTTTCTGCCAGGTTCCAGATCTGTCTATTGATTCCCTATTTAGCCTGCTTCACCAATCCTAGTCTATAAAATCTACTCCAGTAAGCCCTTCTCTGGCTATCTGTTTCTTACTGTAATTTCTTCTGTTCAAAATACATAATTTATTCTACTAAACTTTGTAATAATTCATTCTGGTTTATATTTCTATATGGTATTATATAATTTAATTTTCTTAGTTTTCTATACTTTAATGATTAACATTTATTTTATTAAACATGCCCTTTTCTACCTTAACTTCCATTTTGATTATTATTTTTATATTGAAGTAGTTCAGAGTAAATTGCACATATCCTTGCATTACACCTTAAATTTTTTTAAAAAGTACTCTTCTTTAAAAAGGTGACTCTTCCTGTATGTTCAAAATAATATAATCACACTTTATAAACTTAACAATATTTCCTAATATTAGCTAATATAAACTCATATTCACATTTCCCCATCTGACCTCAAAAGTTTTTTTGTGAGCTAGCTTAACTACACAACTTAAAACTTCCACTCACATCCACACCTCCCATCACATACACTCACACATATACCTTCACTCACACTCATACACACACACACACACATACACACACACACACTTGCATACTCATATAGATCTTTTACTTCTTGACTTTCTTCTGGCTATAAAGTATGATGACCGTGAGAAGTCAATTCCTCTCTTGCTCTTGTCCTTCTCTCCAGGGCCATTTTCCCCCAACCCCCCTGCTTCCTACTCAGGCTTCCCAGGACAGTGTTAAAGATGCAGGTGGTCTGTCTTATAATTAAAAACACATTTCTGAACACACTGTTCCAGAAAAACACTTTTCTGCTCTAAACCCAACTTGGGACTTGGACTGCTTTAGCTATTTGAACAGTTCTCAAAGAAGCACTTGTATAATTCAGAAGAAAACTTCCCTTGATTTTTGGCCGAATTCGTGTACTCAAGGAAGTGCACAGGAAGGACAAAAGGCCTTCACTTCACTAGTATCTGGCATAGATAACCAGAAGCTGGGCAAGTGTCCCCAGAAAGCTTGGGCTGCATTCATTCCTAACTTTCTGTAATCCCTTCCCTTCTGATTCTAATTTCTTGAGCACCCCACAGCTAAAGTTGAATTGCATGAATATTTCCAGCCACTGAGAGTATTTATGTGAAAGCTGAAACACACGCATGCATAAGGACACCCAAAACCCACACACTTTATAAGACAGACATGTACCCTGGTTCTGAAGCCCAGGATTTTGACACTCTGGAGAAGCAAATATTAGATTGGTCCTGATGGGGTAGGGGGTGTATTTGCTCACTTTCTTCTATCATTTATCAGAAAATGTTTCGTGGAATGATTTCAATTATAAAAGTGCAGTTTTCACTTTTTAAAATTACCTTTTGGTAACAGCGGCTGCTAAGTCACAAGATCTAGTCTGCAATTGTTTTATCCTTCAGAATGTAATTTGGAGTGCACATCTCCAGGAACTCATCCCAATTACAGAAATACCCTATTAGGTAAGGTAGAGTGTTGATATAAGTGGAGATAACAGAAACTGTGGGGGGGTGGGGAGACAGTGGTTGTAACGACAAAATGTAATCGTTTGCTGACTTAGTGCTGTGTGTGATCATTAGAATACGATCCCTATGGAGATGTATTACAAATATTCCAAATTTCCAAGGCACTGGCTTCCTAAACCTTTTCTGAAACAATACCATTTTTCAGATCTCTTTTTCCTTGAGGTATGCACTTTCATGTCATTGCTAGACATATTCTCCTAGATGGTGTGTTATGTTGGCCTATAAAGGACTTCCATCAGTTAGTACTACCTCTATTCCCACCTCTACCTTACAGGGTGCCTTTGTGTAAATTAGAAAGAAGCCACCTCTGGGGAGACGAATTTTTAAAACAGTGATCCCTCAGAGAAAACACAGTCCCTCCCAGGAAATGACTAGACAACAGAAATCTCTCTGTATAAAGGAAAAATGCTTCTTTCCCACACAGTGGAAACCCCCACTCCAGCGCACAGGACGTGGTGAGCAAAGCACTCCTTGGTCAAGGGCTGCACACAGACTGCACAACTCTACTTAGCTGCCCTGCCGCCAAATCTCTAACTGAACAAATCCTTGAAGGTGTAGGTCTTTTATATAAATTTGCATTTTAATACACAGTACAATTCACTCTCTCGATACTTTTGTAACACCTACAGCACTATGATGCCTGCTATTATCGGCAAGTAAGCTTCAAAACTATTCACAAAAAGAGAAAAATGGAAAGAAAATTAGACTGTAAGGGAGTAAGCAAAGGGGTTGGGCGGTACACTCAAAAGCAGGGGAGCTTGGCCGAGCCCTGTGTAGTCATTACACAGAAAGCCCGACAGCGCGCTCTCTACCGCTCTGGCTGACAGCCATGAGAGAAAAGATACATTATATGTACAAGTCACTACAGAAACAGAACTCTGTGTGAGTTCGCGTGCATCTGAGATGAATGACAGTAATTAAATAATTGCACTGTTTATGACAGTGCTGAATAAAGTGTGCCTGTAAGCACCGCACAGACCCAGATTCCCAAGATTCCCCTGCCACATAATGAATATGTATCTTGCAAGCCATATATTCTCTCTCATTTAAATGTGTTGTTTATTCTTGATTCATATGTTAATGTACCATTATTTTTAAACAATTAGAAAGTGGATATTATATGCCTTTCGGTCTTTCATTATTCTACATCTAGAAGGCTCCTCTAAATCTAATTGTCTGATGAGTGGAAACAACATAAATCTTACTTTAAATGTCTTTTCTGTTATATTTTAATGGAAAAGATTTCATGGGAAATATTTATATTTCAAGATGTAAAATTATACTAATATACTGTAGTCATTTCAACATGGTGAAGATGTTTGAACAATGTCATAGGGCAAGGGAATAACTCTTGTGAAAAACTCATTTTAACAATTGAATTGTGTATCACACCAGACCTTTAGGGGATTTTAGAGAAGATGTAGAGGGAAGATGTTGCTTTGACCAAATTGGGTCCAAAATAATAATTAACCTTCCCCCAAAAACTTTGCTGATGTGGAAATAGAAAATTCTGTGTCACTATTCCATTTTCCTACCCTTTAATGTAACAACCAATGCACATGCAAAGGGTACAGATAAAAAGTTATTGAGCTAGAGGAATACAAGTTACTCCCTACGTATGAGTCAAGAATTTCACTGTCTGGAACTTATATTATTTGGACTGATAAGCCACACATTCCTTAAAATGCAATGTACAATTTTGTAATTTGGGATACAAGAGATGAAGAATAGCATGAAGAAATTCAAAACCCATTCAAAGTTCCTGAGAAAGGCTTTCCCCTGCCGCCGATGATATTCTATACCATCCTGACAACTTTCCTGATTGTAGTAATTCCATAGAGCTCTGGGCGTTTAAGGATAAAATACAACCTATGACAAACCCTGTCTCAAGAATGCTGAAAACGCAAATGATTAGAGGGACCAGATACAATTTTAAGTGAAACAATTTGAGGGTTTGCATAATAAACTTGTAGAAATATTTTGTGTTTCCCTAAAGAAATACACTCCCCCATTTTCTTGAAACATGTGGTTGCACTGGCATGTTATGGCATTTGTTATCTGGCTATTGATAGAGATATGGGCAGCAGAAATATTTCTGCTCATAATATAGAATAATTTTTAAAAACTGAGTTGTTGGGATGGTGATTAGCAACTGTTACCCAGCCTCAGTACCAGAGAGGCAAAGGAAGTGATGAAAATCAAGCTCATGTCCTGTCTAATGGAGGCAATCTGCTTCTCAGATTGTGAAAACGTCTCAACTCATTTCCCTATCACCCAATTTTTCAAGGAATGTTGGTAATCCAGATTTTTATGTAAACTCTCCCAACTTTAAGATGTTAGCTTAACTTATTCAAAATTGGGTGAATCAAGCAAAACACATTTGTGAGAGAGATGTTACCAAAGGCCTTTCATTTTGAAACTTCAGGTCTACATCATGCATTATGAGATTAAGGGAATGTTCTTGGCATTCCCAAGAGCTTTAGAAGAGAAATCAGCGAATGTGTCCCAATGTAAAAGAATTTGCTTTAATGTGTGAGGCAAAGCACACTCTGTAACTGCTTTTATTCACTGCAGAATAAAAGGGCTTGGGTCATCCTTCCCAAGAATCTGAAATTCTCTGACTTACTGCTTGTGGATGGTTTTCAGCATTCAGTGCCTGTATTATTTATTCAAGACATCCCCTAATTTGGCTGTGAGCTTCCATTCTGAGTATGTATTTACGTCTGCAAGTCACTAGCTGAGAAAATTCCTTAGTGTTTCTCCACTGGATAGAGAATTCTGTCTATGCTAATAATAATTGCTACATTAGTTCTTAGAAGATGGCATAGCTACATTTAAGTAACAGAACCATGAGGATTGTCAGATGGATTCATTGCTTTTTAAAGATGAAGCTGAGGGGGGTGGATGTGGCTCAAATGGTTGGGTGTCCATCTCCCATATGGAGGGACCTGGGTTCGATCCCCGGGACCTCCTGGTACAAGTAAAAAAAAAAAAAAGATGGAGCTGAGGCCAAGAACTCAAACCCATCGATATCCCACAGTCACACTTGTATGCTCTTTGCTTGCAGTATATACAATAGTTCAGGCAAATAACAGTTTTTATTAGTTTACGGTTCAGGCATAAATCCCTTCCTGGTCTCATACCCTCAATAGGTGATTAGACATCATGGCTAATTCAAGAGTAACTTGAGCAGGAGGCCTGGACTCCAAAAGGAAGCTGCTGCAAGCCATCTTTGACTTCCATTTTTGTTACAAATAAGAAACCCACCTAAAATCCTCTGCTGTTTTGTAGCAAAGATAAGTATGATGGAGATCAAACAGAAAGCCTTTTTGCCTTAATGCTTGACTTGGCCCAAGATGCACTATGAATTCTTTCACTTCTTTAAGCACTCTCTTTGATCCCACTTGGCCTTCCAAAGGTGAGGAGATCTCTGAAATAGAATATCTCACAAATCACAATTTTGGAACACATGCCAGCTTTGCTGCCTCTTCCTCATCCTCCTCCTTTTATCTCATCCTCTCTTTCTTTCTCTCTTTTTTTCTGCTAATTCACTCCCCTATGTCATGTCCCACATTTGCCCAGAATAAAATGGCAGAAATTCTACTTCCATTGATTTATCTTAAATATCATAGCAAGTTCCTAAGATTAAACTAACAAGGTACACGAGTTTTCCAGTACTAATTTCGTTCTCCTTTAGCCAGACACACGACTTCTCTGGTCTTGTCAACCTGGTCATTTCCAAACCAGTAGCAATTCTAAGTCAAGAAACAAAATTATCAAAGAACAGGCAAGAAAGAAAAAATCCAAAGTTTTCACTGACCCTTAAATTAAGCTCAGTGCCTCACATTTGGAAGAATTTTTTGTGAAAACTCAACTCAAGGCTTTATCCTTTTACTCTACAAAGTCATACCTCTCCTTGAGACAATACAAATCTGAATTCGCTCTCTAAAATTACCATTTCCTATGTCCATCAGAGGTTGTTACTCTCCAAGTTCCAAAGAAAATTCTTATTTGTATAAGCTGATCTTGGGGAAAAAGACATATCTAACAAAAACAGACCAAATTACATTATATCTTTAGTAACTTGCTGACATTTGCTAGCAATTCTGCCAATATTGGGCCTTTGTTAAGTCTTTAAGAGAGTCTTTGCAAATATGGTATCTTTCTAGAAGGGAATGGGCAGACAAGGCTGACTCACGGTCACTGTTTACGTTCATGTCCAGAGATTCAGTTAGGGTTGTCAGGCAACCATGCTTAGCTCTGCACAGAGGAAGAGGCCCAACATTCATGTCTGAGAGAGAACATCTGTGCTGGAAGCAGGAAAGGGCTAATCCAAGAGTGCTGTCCAATCTATTATTAGAGAGGAAGGGAAGGCAGGTGAGATGATAAAACCTTAATGTTAGATATTTAGATGCTGTTACATCCTTTACATGAAGTTGCTCCAAGGTGTTAAGTGAGAGAACCAGTCCCTGCAACAATCAATCTTGGTGATTCTCGAGCATATATTTGCAAGTCTTCCTCTGCCAGCTCAGACACAGACATGGTTTTATGAAAGCCACACAGGGCAATTATTTGGTTTATCAGAAAATAGTTAAGCCATTTGTATTGATAGAGCAGGCTTTATGCCAGTTGAAACATTCTTACACAACCCAGCCACTCTCAGGATGATTTGTAAGTCTTGGAAGCAGGCACAATAAGCAGCTTAAGATACTTAGAGCTGAGAAATGAAAACAAAGGATGTGGTCTCTCTGTGGCTCCTTGACCTCAGGGATCCGTGTTGTTTCCATGATGATAATTTATCTTAAAAGAAGTTGAATTTTAGGGCCCAAGAAATTATTCTGACAGCAGTGGGAATACAATGACTAAATTGTCATGTAGATAGTTGCTCTGGTTTTGTTCATTCTTAAATTTTGTTGTTAGGGCTAATTTCCTCCTATAAGTCACCTTTTGGCTTGGCTAAAATGAACTGCAGACTGTAGGATATCAAGGAAGTGAGATCTGAGTCTCCCAGCTGTGTTGCTGTAAACTATTCAATTACGGTGCAAATGAGCTCTGCAAGCATATTTGGGCTGTGCAAAGTTCACTCTGTTCACTCTCTGGGGGGTGGGTCCGTGGTAAAAGGACTCATTCTGCTTCACTTGATAAGGACGTGTACTTCCTGTTTCTCTCTGAGTACAAGAAATTTTTAGCCAGCATCAGAGAACCATGACACTTTCTCCTCCTAACTTGAGACTCAGGCGTTGCTTTTTTACTTCAAGTCTATGTTGTCTGATAGTATAGCCACCTTGGCACTCCTTTATTATATGAATGGAACATGTTTTTCATCCTTTTACTATCAACCTATTTGTGTCTTGGGGTCTAACGTGAGTCTGCTGTAAAGAGCATCAAGTTGGATCATGCTTTTTTATCCATTCTGTCGAGCACTGAATTTTGTGAAAGCTGTCTTTGAGGTAAAGGGCTCTACTTTGGCTTCTGCAGTCTTGTTGTGGAAAAGAGGAAAGAGATTGTTGGTCTGTATCCTCTCTCCCTCACTCCAGACTAAACAATACCTTGAAATTATCAGAACTGAGGAGCATGTTATTAATAACCCTAGATTATTATGTTACCATTTTATAATAATAGGTTTTTAGCACGTAGCTAATTTATCATTGTGTAGAGCCTGTTATTCCTGTAATGGACATGTGTCATTCTTTTCAGATGCCCAGCATCAGAATCTCCTTCTTATATGTGCAGAATTCTCCACCTTATGATTATTGGTGGAAGGCAGAAACCTCCTCCCATAAAAGAATTGAAAAATTGCTTCCTCAGTGTCCCTTGAAGCCAGGGCACAGGCATGTGTCCTAGACTTTGATAATCAGATGCTCTCTTGCTGGATGTTAAATTGGAAATGGATGTGCAAAAAAGTATCCCTCAGGCTAGAGTGGCAGTAGCTCCGGTCAGTGTCTGGCATGACGATTATCAGTGGACAAGCCTCAGGGTTGGTGCTGAGATGTGGAGGCATCAGCTTCTTTACAACACCAGTGCTGCCTGGCTTGATGTTGGGCAGTGCTAAGTGGAGCCCTCTTGTTTCTGGCTGAAGCCCCCAGGCCCGGTTATTTGGCCCACTTGGGGATAAATTATATTTCTACATTTAAAAAACCAATTGGTTTTTGTTGTTTGCAACTAAAAACCCTGACTGATTGCCCTCCTTAGCCTCAATGTGAAATCGTAGGCGTTTCCCTTCTCTCCCTGATTGTTCTCTTTCTCTCTCTCTCACTCTCTCTCTTTGCTCTTTTCTTCAAGTCATTATTTTGTGAATGGCAAAGCTGAAAAGACACTCCTCTCTCCTCCCATTCCACAGCTGATAAAACTGGGACCTAACATATTTAGACAAATTTTTCCAGTCAAACAGCTGGGATTTAAGATGTTTGTCCCCTAATCTAATGCTCTTAACACTGCACCATCATGTTACCCAAAGACCATGCTTAATGGATTCCCTGAAGATGACTAGGCTATTGATTTACTTCTATAAATATATCAGAACATGAGGAAACACTTAGTAAAAGGAAATTACAACACTTTATATAATTTACTATTTTTTCCCTATTTTCTTTGATATCAAAAAAGTAGCATCCAGCCATGTTTATTTGATAACTTTTGAGTTTATGTGATGTGGTCATGTGAAAAAAAACTTGGGTGGAGACCTGGAAACTACCTTCTGTTAGCAGTGAATTGGGGTATCTGTCATCTGTTAATATTACACACAGGGAAAACCATCTGATCACTTACATAACCCCTTAAAATGCTCTTTGAAAAGTAAATATTTTCTTTCTTTAAGTTAAAATCACCCTAAAGCTCCCCATGGCACTTGGAATAAATTCAAACTCTAAATAAGGTGACTGTATCATTTATATTCCACTGAGACACTTGTGAGGTAAAAGTATCCTCTTAGTCATCTCAGTGGGGCAGCAGGTACAAACTGGGACTGCACTAGGGCAAACCAAGATGCATGTCTCCTACCAACACGGCCTTCACTTCTCTCTACCTCAGGTAGTACGCCTCATCTCCCTGTGAAGTTTACTTCAGGCTTG
This sequence comes from Cabassous unicinctus, assembly GCA_029593785.1. Taxonomy (NCBI): domain Eukaryota; kingdom Metazoa; phylum Chordata; class Mammalia; order Cingulata; family Chlamyphoridae; genus Cabassous; species Cabassous unicinctus. The sequence goes on from JAQZBX010000877.1 coordinate 91,588, forward strand.
CTGGCTTTCTTCCTTTCCTTGAATAGTCTAAGCTAGTTGTCTCCTCAGAGCCTTTACACTTGCTGTGACCTCTCCCTGGAACTCACTCCCTAGCTAATCCCATGATGCCTCCGTACCATTCCAGGCTCAGCTCAAATTTAGTTTCCCAAGAGCAACCTTTCCCGAATATCCTAATGCTACTCACCATCTCCCAATTTTCCCTCCTGGCTACCTATTTGAAATAATCATGTTTATTCATTGGCTTAATATCCAGATATCTAAATATGAGCTCCATAAAATCCAGGACCTTGTCTCTGAGGTCCACTTCTTTACCTGCAGTGCCTAGAATGGTGACTGGCACACAGCGGGTACTGAAATTTATTTGTCGAATGAATAGGCGGGAGTAGACTTGGGTAAGAACACTATACAATTTTACTAACAAAGATTGAGGATGTGCATTAAAGACATGTTAACATTCCTACACACACACATACACAACATAGCAAGAACACAGTTCCCATAAGAAAATCATTATCTTTTCAATTTACAGTAACATTATAGAAAGTTATATTCATTTTAATGGCCCAAAGGCACCAACCTACTTCAGAGCTTCATACAGTTTAGAAGATAAAATGATTGATGGCTTGTAAATGAAATCAGAACCTTGGCATCAGTATTTGAGGATTAAGGGTTTAAAAGTGGCTATTTGTAGTAGTTCAGCACTTTTCTATGAAGTAGCACAGCCTTATGTTTCCTTCAGTCATCCAAATGCTTTATTTGCTCATGCCCTTTTCTTATACCTTATGTCACAGTTCTCTGATTCTTTCTGTCTCTCCTATCAGACTGTAAGCATCAGGAGTGCAAGGATAGGATTTTTTTTTTCTTTTTAATATTCACAAATGTTCCCTCTTCCCATCTCCACCCTCTTGGCACCTGGATCACTAGGAGCTTGTTAAGGTTTGTTAGCCTGAATGAAAGTGGACCAATCTAATAAAAATATCCCAATAGAAACAGTATCAATGATATACAAAGCCAACACATGGTTTGTACATTTCCTGCTCCTGACTTGGAATCAGCAGTTTGGATTCCTTTGAATGGGAAATATGCATTTTTTTAAAGCCACAGTCTTGTCATCAGGAGTGTTTATTGTTTCTTAATATTCATTGTTTCTGGGTCTTTTTTTTTAAAGCCACAGTCTTGTCATCAGGAGTGTTTATTGTTTCTTAATATTCATTGTTTCTGGGTCTTTTTAGTGGAAAAAGTGAGACAATGTATATTTCTTTTTCTTTTTCTTTTTTAAGATTTATTTATTTATTTACTTTTTTATCCATTTTAAACACCCCCTCCCCGCCATTTTTGTTCGTTTTTTTGTGTCCATTCATTGGGCAATTCTCTGTGTCTGTTTCCTGCCCTCTCCTCTCATCCTTCTCCTCCTGTCTTCACCGGGATTTGATCCTGGGAACCTCTGATGTGGGAGAGAGGCATTCTGCCACCTGTGCACCTCAGTTCCTGGTTTTTCGGCGCATCTCGTCTTGGCTCTCCCCTGTATCTCTCTCCTGTTATGTCATGATCTTGCTGCGTGGTTTGGTGGGGCCTGGGGGCTCACCCGCTTGCGGGGCCAGACAGGCTCACCTGCTTATGGGGCCAGACGGCACACCCACACATCTTCTATATTTTTCTTTATTTTGCCAGGAGGTCCCGGGGATCGAACCCAGTTCCCTCCATATGGAAAATGGACACCCAACCATTTGAGTCACATCCACCCACCCCTGTGTATTTCTTAGAAAAGAAACAGCACTCCCAAGTTCATGCTGATAGTTCTACCAATTCAAATGAAAGAGTCCAATGTTCTCCCCCCTTGACATGTCTCTCTTGTCTGTTTTGCTCATTGTTTTTGCTGGTTGTCTGTTTATTCTTTAGGAGGCACTGGGAACTGAACCTGGAACCTCCCATGTGGGAGGTGGGTGCCCAACTGCTTGAGCCACATCTGCTCCCTGTTTATTTTTTGTTTTTGCTTGCTATCTGCTCATTGTTTGCTCATTGTCTTGTTCATTGTTTTTTTCTCATTGCCTGCTTGTTGTTTTTGCTCAATGTCTGCTCTCTGTTTTTGCTCGATGTCTGCTTATTGTTTGTTTCTCTTCTTTAGGAGGCACGGGGACCTCCCATGTGGGAGGCAAGTGCCCAACTGCTTGAGCCATATTCACTCCACCAATGCTTTTAATTAGCTTCCTCGAGATTTTATATTTACGTGTCTTTCTTCTTCCTCTGAAAATAGCTTGTTTCATGAGAACATTAACATAACATAATTCTTTATTTTCTTTATTCTAGTATATAATAATTTCAAAATAATAACTAAAATAGTCCAAGTAATGGGAGCAGATATAGCTCAAGTGGTTGAGTGCCTGCTTCCTCTATATGGAGGTCCCAGGTTCAATCTCCAGTA